>PVKU01005039.1:0-131978 GCA_004027475.1 Anoura caudifer
AATGCTACTTCAGGAGCCATTTATATTCTTCTACAAGAGAATGAATGAGGCTTGAAAGAATAAGGCTGATACTAAAAAACCATCCTGATTCCAGACTCCCCTCAATAACGTATTTGAATTCAGGAGCTCTCTAAAGGACCAAACTGATTCCACTACTTTACCTCATGCTTCATTTCAAAACACAAGACAACATACGCAAAGAGATGTATCTATTTATCTATACCTATATCATCAATATCCATCTGTATCCACCCATCAGTCCCTCCCTCCATCCATCCCATTCAGCCAACTAAGTAAATTACTAACAAACTATTAAAAATGCAAAGACCTATGATGTACCTTAATAAAAAAAATTCTTTGGAAACACGCATTTTTCCAAATGCTACAAACAATAACCAACAATGTTGTATATGCTTGAAAGAAATATATTTATGGTAACACTGCTCCCAAATGAGTGAATACTTTGCCTTCTGCTTAAAGTAAAGAAGCAATAGTGTATCATTAGTGGTGAGGTTGAAAAGGTGAATCAGCATGATAGTTGGACTCTAAGTATACAAACAAATGATATCTAAGAGAGTGTGCACGAAAAGCCCAGAGTGTCAATATTGATTTTTTAAGGTTGTCTTTGGAAAGGTCTTTGTTCCAACAAGGTACACAAATAAAGCTGCGACAGACAATTAAACATATAAACTTGGCAAATAGAAAAGGTGAAAGGTAAAGATGCAGAAATTACATAAATTGAAAAGAATAGAAATATAGTTAAGTAAAGGGAAGTATTGCTTCATGTATTCTTGGTGTTAATTTTTTTCAAGACATAGAGGTGACTGAAGTTGTGTGTGTATAATATAATATTCTGAAAACTGAACACAGTGATTTCTAAACTTTTCTTTCTAAAATTTACAGTAAATATTCTATACGGTAATAGCCTCGCACTGTGTCAATTTGGTTGAAATGAAACATTAGAAACCAACTGATCTGCAAGAGTATTTGTTAGTCAGTTACATGGCTCATGCACTTTCTCAATTTCTGGGAATTTTACCAAAAAGTTACTATTAAAATTTAATAAATGACTTTTAATTACTTCTACTACCCTTTGATTCAAAGGTATCTTCAGTGATTTGTTAAATTCATAGGGGCTGAAAAAATTGGAATATCATTAATTTTAATATGTGTATTTGCTGACACTAAAAATTGATTTTGATTCTTTAGTAAGAATCAATTAATTGTGGTAAGAGATTTTAAAAATAAATCAATTGAAATAAATATAAATTTTTGTGTCCTCTTGGATGAAAGTTCATATTCTGATGGAGAGTTAATCCATACTTGTAAAAAGGAGTAAGCAGTGGAGAATTACAAGTAACAATGTACACTACAATTCTATTTAGAGAAAATATTTCAATAACTTTACATCTGAAATTGATCATTATAAATTGGATAGCATTTAAAGTTTAAAATTTTATACGATTCAAAAGGAATGGCATTCATTTATTCCTTACACTAAATTTAAATAAATCAAAGCTGTTAACATTTTTGCACACTGAGAAAGAATGGCAGAATTTCTAAGACTTTTATGCATCTCTATCTAAAACTGAATATCATAATCAGAGATATAACGTACGCAGTTAGAAAAGGTATACTAGGAAGAACAATTCAGAGTTACTCCTTTGATCAGTCAACATAATTTTGGCAAGGAACCATCTTAAAGATGTTTCTGAACTTCTGCAAACTAGTGCATATTTATTCATGACCTTTCCCTGCCTATTTGAGTGAGTATGATGCATCACATAAGCATTTTGAAAAGAGCATATATTTGTCAAAAGTTATTATTTAAACAAATCCCCTATTAAATTATCTAAAAAATGTAGTCATGGAAAAAGACAGTAATGACTAGCATTACCAAATAATCTATATGTATAGTGGAAATAACACACATATCAACATTTTGTTAGTATGTTCTCAAGTACATTTCTGTCAGAAGACAAATACAGCCATAACTGCCATTTATGTTCATATTTCAAATGTCAACAGTTCATGTTCCATGATGCATGAATACGATTAGGAGTTTTCCCAGAATCTATACAGAAAAATTCAAAGCTCAGGCAGACCTTTGAAAAAACTGCTACTTACTGAGACAGTGATTACTGCAGGAAAGTCAAACACTATCATGATACATTTGCCACTGCGATGGATTACGTAATATAAGAAGTAAATTGAATTTTGGCATTTTCTTCACCTGGTCTAGAATGTTTCTATCAGTTAAAAACTTAGGAAATTGCCCTTTTATGAGAATTTCAGCAGCCTAGTATTGCACACACGACTTATAATAAAAAGAAGAAGAACGCAATCACACTGGCTAGAGCATTAACGAGGTTCTTGCTACGTACCTTGCAACTGAATCTTATTCTCCGGACTCTGAACCAGAACCGAGCTGACAGAATCTAGGTTGTCATAGTTACTGCAGCCGAGAGGCCCCGTCCGTGTTTCTGTTACCTGACAAAAGGAAAACATCAACTTTGTTATATAAGTCGGACTTTACCATGTTTCTTGGGGTTCGACGTAGCTGTCACCTCACTGAAGGCTGTAGGACCCCAAACACAGCAACTCTCTTTGTCTTTGATTCCGCTTGCTCTCCTTGGGCCAGAAATACATCTTCTGGCAAATAATGCAAGCCCTCTTTTACCCAAAGCATCACTCACCTAAGGTCACCGATATCAGCCAAGGTATGACAAGGGCATGTCCCTTTAGGCAGGGAGCAAGTTTTGACTGTATCCATACAAATTGTTTTTTGTTGGTTCATTTTTCCCTCAATAAATCAGAAGCATCTACCATGCTACTGTCTAAAGACTGGTGGTATGATTTTATTTTTCCACTTCGAAATCAGCTGGACATTCTTAGATCGAATTCTTCACCTCTGCAACATATTCCTCACACACCCCACCATTCCCCACTTTGACTAACTGATTTTACCCATCCTCAAGATTAAGCTCCTGTTCAAACACCCACACAGCGTAGCCCTTAATGATTTCTACTGGCATGATTTTACCATTTGTATAAAGTCAGGCTTTGCAGTACCCAGCCTTAGCCCTTAATTGTGGAATCAGATATCGTAGACAGATTTTTCCACGGGCGTCTTGGGATGGATTGAGTCAGGAGATGAGGAGGAGTTTAATCCATTATGTAAGACTGGGGATGTATCCTGAGGGTATATTTTTTTAACCAAACATATTTTAAAGCTGAGGCACTTTGCGTAATCTTTGTGTTTGAAAAAAATTTCCTCTTGGCAACCAGAATGTTTGCAAAACATAGTGTAGATCATGCCATTCCACCATTCACAACCCCACATAGGCTTCCCACCTCTCTCAGGGTAAAAGCCAGCCCTTCCTAAGACCAAAAAAAAAAAAACAAAAAAAAACAAACAAACAAACAAAAAAAACCCAACACATTATCCCCGCTTCCTGTTTCCTGTCTGAACTCCCCTCCCCTCCTTCACCTGCCCCAGCCAGCCTGGCTTCTTCCTGTTCTTCCACCACACTTGTTACCCTCATGTGTCCGAAATTCAGACTCGTGGTTCCTGCAGCTGGCGAGCCCCTCCCCTAATTCTGACCTCACCCCTGCACTTCCTTCACGCTTTTGTTACAGGCCTCTCTCTGAGAAGTGGTGGGCTACCTCATTAAAAAGGCATACGCCCCCTCACACTCCTCTCTTCCAAACATCACTGTTTCCTTTTCTCCTTATCTTGTTCTACTTTTCCACGGCAGTTAGCATCTAACTGCAGTTAGCAGTTAGGCGTAACAGGCTGCCTAAGTCACTCATTTATCATGACTACTGATGAGCCCTCTTGAGAGAATGCAAGCTCATTAAGTCCAGGGGATAGCGCCTCTTCCAGCAGTGTTCAGCCAAGCAGGGGGCCACAAGAATTTCTGAAAGCTGCAATGCCTGTCTATGTAGTCAGGGACACAGACCTCTCTTCCCGTGGACTGTCAAATGCAAAATCAATAAAAATTCAGCCGACACAATAAATGACCAGCCCAGAGTGTCCCAGCCTTCTCTTTCTCCGTCTCTATGTATCCGTTCTCGCCCCCTTACCAAACCTGAACACGTGTAAGTGTGTGAACGCCTGCTGTTCAGGGCCATCCTTCATTCACAGCACCAAGAAGTCATGGACGTTACATTTTTACAGCCCCCTTCTTCTTAAAAAAAAAAAATGATTTTATTCCACTAGCTTCAGAATTATATTAGGTTACATCCAAGTAGCTTTTGAATAACTTTGTATCACCATTGATTATAGGTGTAAAACAAGGGAATATTGGTAAGGACGATATAGCTCATTCGGAGTTTTGCCCCGAGAGAGAGCCTTCCTTCTGAGCGTAGCGATCTCTCCCTGAGACCCGCATCTTCCCCAGATAATGCAGAATAAGCATCAGTATTTAAGACGAGATGTTGCCCGCCTGACAATGTAGCAAGAGGAACGAGTGGAGGCTGGGCTACAGGGACCAGGGGAGTCTGTTATTAGCACCCACACCTGGACAAACTGCATCACCCATTGTTGGCTACCATCTTTAACTTGGACCACATTTTGCCCATATTTCCCCCCACATGCCTCTCTTCCAGAAATAGCATTTCTGTTCTTTAATCACTTAACACACATTAAAAACTGTTTTTGGTTGGTTAAGAATAACACTAGAAACTAGAGAGCATCAATCATATTGGCTCATATTGCTGTTATGATAGATGTTTCCTCGTTCGGTATAAAGACTGATCATTGTTTTTGAAATAGGAATACAGATGCATTATTGTATGAATTTTTCCTCAAAAGTCATTCATTTTACTAGTTTTTTCTTTATTAAAGTTATCTGTTAACATACTTGCAACTCATATACCCAACGGATGGCTCATG
Organism: Anoura caudifer; assembly: GCA_004027475.1. Lineage (NCBI taxonomy): Eukaryota > Metazoa > Chordata > Mammalia > Chiroptera > Phyllostomidae > Anoura > Anoura caudifer. The sequence goes on from PVKU01005039.1 coordinate 4,898, forward strand.
CCCAGAATGCATGAAGAGTCCCAGTGAGTTTCTGGTTTCTGGCTCCTCGTGTAAGGAGCTTAGAAGTTGCCTATCAACTCAAACCCTGAACAGACTGAAAGCCAACAATTCTTGAATCCACGAGAGACAGGACTCAGGGTAGCCAGCTGCCCCCAATCCTGGAGGGACAGACAGGAGGCCACCGGAAGTCTCCTCTGCCCAGGGCGGAGACTTCAGAGCAGAAGCCTCCCCCACCCCCATAACCTGACCTGTGACCCATGAGTTGCTGGAGGGTCCATGTGGATAACATCCTAGGTGGTTCAAAACCCCACAGGAGCCAGTCCAAGGGAGGCTCCCCACAATGTTCCGAGGACTACCCCTAGGGTCCAACCAGTTTTCCATGGTACATACTATTGGAAAATCCCCTCTTGCTTTCCACAGGGGAGAGGGAAAGAAATCATTTTTAAATACCGCAGAGCACTCTGTTCTTACCAACGCCAGCCCGCCCTCACGGGAAACTAGCCAATGGAAGCCACCCTCTGGGGTATTATCAGAGCCTGAGGACCTGAAGAAGGACCCCGCTCTATCCCCCACTAGCCATCCTGTGGAACCCAGGGGGCGGGGGGTGGGGGAGGTGGTGGAGAGTGAAAAACTGAGGGTCTCCTAAGCAGACACAGGCACATGCTGTGAGCAAGTAAATATACCAAGAATTAGGATATTAAAGCCCTCCTGATCTTTTAATACCTTACTGATTTATCTTACCATAAAGTTTCCTTTCTGTTTTATTACGGCAATTATAAAGTTACTTTACCATCAACTCTTTCCATTTAACTTCTTTACGTATTCAACTATAAACTCTCTACCCAGAATTACATATGGTACCTGACGCATGGTAGGAATTCAGTAACAGTGAACTAAATTGATAAACATTCAATTTGAGTTAGAAATCTTTATTACAGAAGAAGGCTAAAGTGTATTTAGTACACGCTTTGGAGAACCTCTTGAAGAAAATCCAGCAGGGCCAGCCTGCATAAATGTCCACAGGTCATCTAGCTGCACCCCACCCCCGCTCCCCATCTCACGACACAGCTGCAGCACCTGGGGCCCAGGGAGGCTCTGTCCAGGTAGCTTGGTGTCCTGCAAGGGAAGTGAGAGCTGTGACTGGGATTTGAACCTCCGGGCTCATAAGTCAAATACCCATTCAAGAAATCGTACTGGCTTTCTAATCTCTATGCATAAGTTTTTGAAACTTTGCTTGCCTCGATCAATCTAATTCAGCCCCATTCATTCCGTCTCTGGCTTTCTCACACAATAAATTTACAGTAAGACACAATTTAATTGGTCTGGATTGATGTATAAGTCAATTAGAATGGTGTAGCGTCTTGGGTCAATGTCACGAACAATAAATACTGCTATAAAGGTGCTTGTTAATATACCTTGATTGAAGGCCAAATGAACTGGATTCTATTCCAAGTATTAATTTATTAGTGCTCTGAAATAGAAAAGCTCATACAGTCTCACGTCACTCTATACTAGACTTCTAAAATGTGAAATACAAGTATTGATGCGTTTGTATTATTCCTAAAATAGCATGCATGTTTCTGTTCTTATACATGTAGGATCGTTTATAATTGTATATGCTTAAAGCTATCAAATTAAGGGAGATATTTAGATATCAAAATATTTAATATCAAATAAATGTTGATATTAAAAGAAAGTATGTTAAAATTAATATACGATAATTATATCATATGATGAGGCTAAAGCAATTTTATATATAACTATATAATAAGTGCATGCAATAATTATATGGTATAAATTATGATGCATATTATATAAGTACTTATGTGATAATTAATTATAAATTACTTTTGCTAATTAGAAATTGTATAGCTCTGTAATCTGTTTCATATGGGAATGCTAAGTTTAAAAATATTCTTATCATTGTTTTTCTCTGTCAGTCACTAAATCTTATTGTAACATTTTCCTAAGCACGTAATGTCAAGCTGCTATTTTAATGTAATCCTAGTTCTATATATTGCAGTATTTCTGAGATTGAATATTTAACTTAGAAATCAACTTGCAAACATACTGTTAATATAAGAAGCATATGAAAATAAGACAGTCACATTGATATAAATGTAATACTTAATTTTAAGAATTGTTTTATTACTTACAGTAAGCTTTGTGAGAAAAGTACAGATTCAGCTATAAAATGCTGCATGTCCCCAAGTGAAAAATACAAGAGTGTATCATTGTGAAGTTTTCTTGCATCTCCACATGGTAATAAGCATTGTACTTGGTGCATTATACACAATTAATATCATGATTTAAAGTATAGCTGACATTGTCACTGTTTCTTGAACCTGCTCCAACCATTTAATGGAAGTTTAAAATAGCTCATGATATACAATCAATGCCAAGATGACTCATACTTTCACATAAAAAGTACACAAACGAATCAAATTCAATGTAAAGCAGAATTGTTGAATTATTTATCTGTGCAAATGCCTTTATGCTGAAAACTATCTTCCCTAGTTCCATTTCCTATAATTTAACTATCACAACCATTTATTCTAGGGTTGCATTTTTTAAAACTTTCTAGAGACTGTACTACTGGAGGAACAGTGATCCCTGAAATGTGAGGAGAAAGAGTATGACTATAAGCGATACTAAGTTAGGGGTATCCATAAAACATGTACAAAATAAACACCACAACCATAAATTGTAAACTCTAAGAAATGAGAAACACTCTTGCCAAAACAGAGTATGCGAATTAAGCTATGAAGGTCTGAGGAGAGTAGCGGAAGAGACAGAGCTCACAGCTCGAGTTTTCACCTTCGAGTTGGCTAAGGTTTGCATTTGGGGGCAAAACAGGGCGTGTGTTCTTGGGAGATCAATTGCGTTGGTGCAGTTCTCACCTGCACTTGCCACCGCGAGTCCGGGGGAGGTTACAATGACGGACCTGTTTTTGCCATACTCCATAAGCAGCCTGATGCAAAGAACACACACGCATGCCACCCACAAACCGCCCCAGACAAGCCTAAGGAGGAAAGGTGGGCCTGCCCTTGGAACACACGTTAAAATACCAAGTTCCATGTGGGGCTAGAAGAGAGAAGTTCTCTCAGACCCTTAAAGTGTCTATTCAGGGTGCTATGGAATAAGGTAAACTGGACACAGTTTTGTCACCACGAGCCTGCTGAACAACATCGGGACCCCTTCGTTCACAGACCACGATTTCCAAGGGACTTCGACGCCTGCTCTTGGCTGGTCTTCGAGAGGCCGGATCTACAAGCATACTCCTACAGATGGTATTTTGATTTCTGTTTTAAATAACATGAGCCTAAAATCACAGCAATTGCAAGTAACTCAGTGTCAAAGCAACAAAGAAGCTTTCTCTGGGTTCCCTGTTACAATGTACATATATTTAGAAAACCGACGTTTCTATCAAAGCTCCATCTGCGATGCTTGTAAGTGATGATGTTGCATCAGGGGTGACTTTGGGCTTCATTAGATAGAAGCGATAGAATCTCATTTTCACCCTCGAGTTGGCTAAGGTTCCTGATGCACGTAGTATTAATAATGGAAGCGGTGAAGCTTCTCTGCTTCGGGGCATTACAAATAACAAATACAGATCGCAACCGGCTCAGGGCGGTGGCCTGCTGCCCGCGCTCTGGTGAGTTATTAGGCAGTTACTACACTTGTCACTGCCACAGTGGGCCAGGCTGCCACCTCCCCTGCCCGGAGGGATCACGTTTCGGAACTCAGGAGCCACAGGTTCTTTTCTGCCGCTTCACATAAAAAATAAATGTATTTTAGGGCAGCGTTTACAACAATACATTTATTTTAGAAGTGAAAGCAAACAGAAGAAGTAAAACATTTAGAGGAATTTTACTTTCTCTATTGTTTATCCTATGAATTGCAATCGCCATTGCCTCTTAGTTATTGAATTTTCGTAAAAATGGCCACACGCTCAGAGATGCAAGGGCAGCTAACACTTCGGGATCCAAGTCCAGAGCGCGGATACTATTTGTGTTGGAGCTTATACAAACCACCCTATAAAACTGCTAGTGTTTTATAATCGTTTCCAACAATGACGTTGTCAGCTGCCTGCAATGGATGGAAGTGCCAAAGTTTATAGTTTTCAGTAGGAGTTCCCTAGGAGGCTACGTGTAATAGTGCCAAGTCATTGAAGTGATGGGATTAGGAGAGTGTCCTCAGCCGGTACTGGCTCCCCCCTGGAGAGAGAGGTGGCTGTTCCCTGCGGTTCTTCTTATTTTAGTCCCCAAACCCTCTCTGTCCCTCTAGATCCAACCACTTCAAGCTATTCTTCAGGGTTGATGTGCTCTCCCTTTGATGGAACGAGCAAGGAAACAGGAGAAGGAACACACCAAAGCTGTTACAGACTCTAAGTCAGCTAATGGCTCTGTCGCCAGGATAAGTGAGCAAAGGGTCACCCTAAACAGAGCTGCACACTTTCACTAATGCCTCTTGCACAATTTACTGCACTGGTGCATTTCCAAGATCCACGCGGACGGCCCAGGTGGGACTCTCCTAGAGTCTCGGTCAAGGGGTTACCTGTGAGCTGGTGTTCACCTCAACCAAATGGTCTGTTTTGCTTCCTTTGGACAAGGTGACTAAGGATGTGCAGGTGGGAAGGTCAAGGGCTGGAGCGAAAGCACTTATCCTCATGTTAGAGGAAGAGAGCGGAAGAATCAAGAGTCGTGCCAGCCGACCGAGGCTGGGAGTGCCCACGAGGCACACGCCGGGACAATCTGTCACTCGTCACCGTGCCAGCCACCCGCTGCTCTGCCGCACCAGGGCGCTAAAGTCCAGCACCTGCTTAGACAGAGCTCCTTTCGTGCTGCACATTTAGTAACACCATTTCCTTGTTAATGTTTTTGAGTATCTCCTTTAACTTAGAAGTCAGTGTACTGCATTGGCACCCCCACAGTGCCTACTCTTGTATTTCCAAAAAAAAAAAAAAAAAAACAAAACAAACTGTTACCAAAATGTCGTATTACTCTCCTGAAATTCCCTATGTACTAGGACTATTCTGAACTGTTTATTAAACCACGTTGTATTGCTTATGACCGAAAATGGAAAACTTTTTTACTGCAGTCTTTTCAAGTTTCTTAGGTGTTGACTATTTCTGAATTCCACGAACATAGTAAAAGCTTCTGACTTCATTTACCTTTTCGTAATGAGACAGCTAATGCCTGTGTTCAGACTAACAAAACTTTCATTCTGAAGCTCACACACTGTCCCATTCGTCACCCAATAAAACAAGCGAGAGCAGCACACCACGTCAGAACTCGGCAGACTGGGGTGTCATCGGAAAGATGAAATGGATTTCCTGTTTCATTACAGACACATTTCTTGTTGGCCATTACAGATATGATTTAACTGTCATTTCTATCTTTTGACCCACAATAAAGTTAGGAGACATCCAAATTCTTTAGCAACTAAAAATAATTCAAACTCAGCACTAAGAGGGCTTTAAATAAACAAAAAAAAAAAGATATTAAAGAAAGAGGAATCTTATAGTCTACATGAATTACATATGTACTAATAAAATTCTAACAGCCAAGAAAAAAACCCATACGTTGGGCAAATTACTCAGCAATGTTGTGATCGCATTATGCATTGTTGCCCTTCCACTGTTTTTTAGCTGAAACAGAGCCTTAGGATTATAACTATAAATAAGACAATACACCATAATAAATAATTAATGGAGGCATAACAAAATGGAAAGGAGAAGAAGTTTGGTGATATTTTAAGTATGCATTTGTGTATTTCCTGGGATATTTAATTTAGAATTAAAAAATTTAGAAACAAAATAACCAATATCTCCACATTTCTTGTCTTCCTCCTCATTACCTTTCCCCCACTTCTTCCTCTCCTCTCTATCATTTCTTCCCACTTACGTCCTGCAGAGACCAGGATGCCACAGCAACTTCAGGACGCTCTACGGGCAACAAGCCTTTCTCGGAGTGCCGCCCCCCCAAACCCACATGCCCTGGGGGCACTGTGGTTATAAAGGCTCAGACCTGTTGGCTTTGAGATTCCAGAGGTGCCCCTTGGCCATACAAGAAGGCGAACTCTCAGCCACACTGAACACAAATTCTCACCAAGTTATTTTTTTTGAATCTTACACAAAATGATTCTTCAATGAGCATATTATTGATATTTTGATTTATGGTTTCCCCTTTTCTAAAAGATGAAAAGAAAATCCCTCCCTATTCATGCACATGTCATTCATGTAGCATTGGTAGGGGAAACTTTCTTATTCTAAATGACTCAACCTTGATTCTATTTTTTTGTAAAAAAATATTGTTTTTATTATTTTCTGTGAAAGATTGTCAAAAGAAGAAAGTTAATCTGCATTTTGTAATAAATTATTATGTCAACGTCTCTTGGCTCAGTTGACATCCAAGTAGTCCTCACCTGATCACATATGGAGTACGTGGCATTTGACCATGTATTTACAGGGCCTGATGAGAAGTTATGAGCTGCCCTGCCAGTGGTGTTATGTTGTGGTATCACATCAGTTGCTTTAGGTCCAGCACCCCCTTCCCCTATGTTAGTATAAATTCGGTTTTATTTATTGATGTAACAATTGTGCCTCTCGCCAGCACAATAGGGTCTCTGAAAGTCTGTTGTTAATTAGCAGGTCGGGAAAGCAAGCTGCATAGATTTGTTGCTGAATAGTTTCATAGGCGATAGCATATCCGAGTTGAAACTGGTTTCCTTCTGGAGGTTATAAATTTTATTCCTTTTTTATTGTATACATTTTTCTTTTTATAAACTTCCTACATACTCAGATGCTATACCTGCTTGATATGTCATCTATATTCAGCCCCAACTTCAATTTTTAAATTTTTTTTCTTTCTTTTCATTCCTATAGTTTTGAGATATACTTTCTATTAATGTTCTATTTGTGACAATTCTCTGTTAATTGTTAAACTTTTTCTCAAGAGCAATGCATTCTGAGCTGTATTTGTCAAGTTTTCAAAACTTTTCTCTAACATCTGAATTTCTTTAGAAGTTGAGAACGAACGTTCTCTCGGCTCTTCCTCTTTCTGTTCTGGCCCCTGTTAGGTGGCTTGGGGGGTTTTCTTGTTTCCCCACTGGGACTCCAGCTCAACTGCTGAAATACTTCATCAGCCGCAGCCCTGAGAGTAGCTGAAGACTGTTCCACGCAATTAAATTCTGAGCTTAAAAGGAACTGCAGTAGCTTATTAGTTCCCTGGGAAGCTGTTAAGATTCAGCTTCTCCGCCCTGAGGCGCTTTCATGCCTGGACTGGGAGAACTCTGCCCATGTATCCATCCACTGCTCTTCGGCTCCTGAGGGTCAGCGAGACAAGGCTAACTCACAGGGGACCAGCCGTCTCTGCCTGCTCCATCCTCCCTGGGATCAATTGCCTTCTGATACTCAAAACGAAGACTTTCCGAAGCTATGGAGCCGGACTGGCATCATCCGAGATGGCAAAAAAATGCTTCGGAAACTTCTTACACTGCCCAGGGCCTGTTTTCTAGCAGGCACCTAAGCCTATCAGGCTCGGGAGAGATGAACAGGTGGGACAGGAGCAAATCAGTTCTCTCTTTAAACTGCCATCTTCCCAGAATGCCCCCTTCTCTTCCTGACCAGCAAGCTCTCTGTGACTGACCTAGTCCACTCCCATCTCTTCACTTATTTCCTATATACTGGTAATGCTCAGATATTTTCTCATTGGATTCTCCCTTGAACATTGTGACCCATAATTGCAATTATATTTTATACATTACTATTTGGGTTGTCACGAATGCCTTGTGTATTTTGTGCCCCAGACTGAATTTATTAGCTCTGCGTATATCAATCCAGCATCTTGTCATGCCCTATCAAATTAATGGAAGGACCACGTCCACCATATGGTGCAGGTTTAAATTCACTTTCATTCTCTCTAGCTTCTTCCCCTATACCTTCCAGTGCTTTGTATGAAAAATGTGAATTCTATGTTCCCAAAGCTATATGTTTGTCTATTGCTATTGCATTAGTGAAGGCCTCTGTCCACTCTTCCATTATTAATCGCGCTAACATCCTAACTTATTTCTACGCCATTGCGCTTTTCTAATGCAATGACGCTTCTGAGATACAATGTGGATAAATGTCCCATTCAAACGACCACCATAATTTGTTACAGACCCCTCATTAGCTTTGTGCTTTGTTCTCATGTTTCGTAACTACCTTTGTCCCAGTCCCACAATCAACTATCTGCTGCTAAAAACTGCTTGATTTTGATGGATTCTTATTGGCTCATCAGCCTCCCCCCTCCCATTTAGGCTGGCGCTGAGCAGGAGCTCCCAGCTGCGCAGGGGTTGTGGGTTTGCTCCAGGGGCATTTATTCTGGCAGCGGCCCTGTGACTTGCTCACCTGACAGTGACAGAAGCTCAACCACAAAAGTATAGTTCAAGTCTATGGGCCCTGTCCATCAGCATTCCATTGACCAAGTCACATGACCAGGGCCAACATCGGAGAGACAAAACATTGTTCCTCGGATATCACAGAAGCCACAAACTCATTTGGAAAAGGGTGCACTAAAGACATGGGTAGAAAATTGGGAAAAGCTAAAGAACTGGGGTAAGTAAAAAACTCAATTCATGTCATTATAACCTTGGTAAACGCTTTGCTGGGACTACTCAGTCCCAGAATTCTTCTGACACACTGAAATCCTCTACATTTTCTTAGCATGGCTTACTCTTTCACATTTCAAAGCTTTTTGCCCTTTGTCTGGACTTTTCTTCCCATGCGACTACCCTACTATTTATCCTTCAAGACTAGACCAAACGTTTCTGAATATTCTTACCAGTTCCCTCGTACAAGAATCAGTAAGTGTCCTTGAGGTAACGTTATTTTTGCCATATTGTTTTTCTCTCTGCTTATCTGTCTCACCGGACTAAACACTTCAAGGCTAAAAGTCATGGCCTTTTCATTTACAAAGGCCTAACACCTACCAGTGCTGGGTGCATCACAGATACGAAATAAACACTCACCAAGTAAGCAAATTAATTGGATGATCTGTAAACTTTTGTACAAATTTGCACTGATATGGGGCATTAAAAATTTGATTGCATCTAGCAATTCCAGGATCACATATTATGTATATATTTTGCTTTAATTGCCAACTTTAACTAAATGGTTTCACTCATTTTACTAAAATAAAAATCGAATTGAAGTACTAGGTGCTTCAGATTTAAAAACTAGCAACTGTAAAACCTAGCAATTGATTTCCATGAAAATAAGCATTAAGAATGTGTTGAATTCAGTAGAAATACTATATATTTAGTGAAAAAAAATAGACAATGTTTAAACTTGTATCTCCTTTGTTAGATTATAATTTTCTCCGGGTGTGATTCCATTTTGGAGGAAATTTTTCAAACTTTAACTCTGATCAAAGGTGAACTTGTTGAAGAGTCTGAACTAAATTGCTTCAGCCATCTTTGAGTAAAGGGAAGGTGAAAGTCCATTTCTCATGCACTTAGCGGAAGCAGGTTCCAACCTTTTCTCCTTACATCAGTCACACATGCCTAATGCTATATATTTTAAATGTGACAAGATTATTACAGTTCTTGGAGAAGCCTCTCCAGTTAAAAGAAAATATCCAATCACTTTAAAACGACAAAATTTTCCATGTAGGAGTCCAGAAATTGCCAAAGGAGACTGCAGTTTAAAAGGAAAGAAAATACAATTAAGGTCAACTCAGATTTCTGCCTAGGTTAGATAGAAAAATGACACAGGTCAAATATTAAATTAGTGTAGCATTTCAGGGCAAAAATGTTAGGAAGTTAATGCACTTTAAAGAGCACTTTAAAATGTAAGAGGAGTTTAACCTCCCTCTACCTTTGCAATCCAGCTGGAGAGAGGAGCTGCAATCTGAGATCAAAACTCTATACCCAGCTCTTGGTCATTTGGTCAGTTTTGATCACTCACAGTTTGAACTCCTCTTAAGCAGCGTGAAGGGGAAATATTCATTAGCAAGTGGCATAAAATAAATTTGGGGTTACATATCACATCAGAAATTACTTTTTAAATCTAGCTCAGTCTTCTTTAATTCCCTGGACAAAAAAAAATATGTTCATGTTTTAATAGGTAGGAATAATATATTGAAGGTTTAGAATGTTAAAGAAGAAAAATGCGATTATTTTTTTAACTTTGCACATATATCAATAGCATATCAAATCCTTATATTCATTTACACTCCGGCTTTCTGAGATGGTTTTGTATCTCTATTTACTTCCTTCCTAGTTTCCTGTATACCATCACTCAAGTCACTGTGGACATGGTTGAATGGGAACCAATGAGAGGCACTGCATCATTCAAGTACAGAGACTGTTATCTGTGGAACATGAGATATAATGGGAAATAAGAAACCTTCCAAGTGTCCAGCAACTTTTTAGTCTGGTTCAAGGAAGTATTGTAGAGGATTTTGCTTGGGACAGTTCGTAGGCTGCGTTTGAAAAGCAAGAAAATAAAGTCAAGGAGAACAGCTATGGGTTTCTATAGAGAGAAGTGCCTGAACTATATTCCTATCAGGAACCAGAGGAAGGAAGGGGTAGGAACCAGAGACATCCACAGAACCCACTGACTGCTTAGGAATAAAGAAGAAATGTAGAGAACAGCGTGCAAAGAGCTTATTTCTAACCTTAGAATTTGATTAAAAAAAGAAAAAACATGATAAATAGAGGAAAACATTTTAGGTTACTGGAAAAATCAGAGGGGGACTTGGGTTGAGGGTGGGACTGAAAGTACTGTACCTATTTAGGATTCATCAAGACAGTGTTGATGGCTGATGATTGACATAATTTCTTACATGTCAACCTTCCTATTAATAAAAATTATCTTGAAAGCACAATAGTTTATTGGCGATGTCCTCCCTTTACTGAGTTACATGGAGGGTTAACTAGTATAAAAGTCATTTCTTTCCGTATACCATCCTTGTACCTTTTTTTCAATACTGCAAAGTCAAGGAAAAATTTATTTTGAAGATGACCTTGCCTAGGGTTTTTCTCATTTTTCCAATGAGTTGAAAATTGCTATAATTTAAGAAGGGGGAGAGCAAACTGTCTCTTATCTCCCTGAGTCTTGAAAAAATGAATATTTTGTTAAAAAGATAAGAAGCAAGTTATGAACACTTAGAACTAGCAATCCCAGTACCCATAATTAAGGATAAAAAACTAGGTAAAAATTGGAACTGACCACTTATAAAAAAAGGAGGTTGTCTAAGTTTGGGATCCTCCAAATTATTTTTATTGCCTGAATTTTGGAAAGAAGAATTTTGGAATCTTTACAAAGCACCTTCCCCAACAACCTTCCATTATGATTATAAGTGCAAATGCATAAATTCACCAGAAAGCGAACCTTCATCATAGGTTCAGTGAGTTTTCAGAAATGACAATAAAAGGATTATTGTATTTCAACGTGGTGCTAACAAGTCAAGTCTTCCTCTGTGTAGCCTTGATGTGGCTCCCTTTGTACTAACTGACTTCTTCTGCAAAGGGTAAGGGGACCCTGACTTATTTCTACTCTGTTGCACGTTGTTTTTCTGCATTAGCGCTTGCTCTTGAGTCCTCTGTTTGTCTGCCTTATCTTGTAATTATAGGCTGATCGGTCAAGTTAACATGTATATAGCACATAATATACGCTAGACACTGTTCTAGGCACCTTAAATATATGAAATCTTTTAACATTCATGATGGCAATATAAGTGACATCAGTATATTCCTTTTATAGATGATTAAACTGATAGAGAATATAGTTAATCTGAGCAAGATTGTATGATCAATAGTGAACTGAGACAGCAACCAGGGGCATGTGTCTCCAGAATCAGAGCTCTGCCCTAACCAGTGTGGCTCAGTTGGTGGGGCATCATCCTGCAAAGTGAAAGGTTGCCAGTTTGATTTCCAGTCAGGGCACATGCCTGGGTTGTGGGTTCGATCCTGACAGTGTAACAGGGTATAGCCAAGAGGGATGCCCCAAATAGGGATTTGGAATGGGGGCCAGAACTCTAGGTGTCCAGGAAACATTAGAAAGATATATAGCATGTCCTCACCCGCCTCCCCTGCCCCCACAGGTATGAGTTTGGGGAAGGGATGAATGGAGCAGGGCCATTGAGAACTGTTTTGCATAGCAAGAACTTTGCAGCTAACCTCTAGCATGGTCATTTGACATATTTATAACCTTTAACTGGTTTCATAGATATGTTAAATAGCTGTGGTCATACTTTGAGCCAGGGGGATGGAAGTGACTTCCACCTAAGACATAAGGGGGTGGGCAGTGCCCCCTGGTTACAGTGCCCACATGAGAGCTTGGAGATGATTGGCTCCACGCCACGGGGCCACGCCTGCCCAGACCCACTATGGCAGCCCAGTAAAGCTGGAAGGATACGGGAGTGCTGGCAGGTGTAGCCGACTGTGGGAGGAGTCGGAAATGGGGCTGCAGAGGAGGATTGGTGCGGGGATTCAAACTGCAATGCAGCAGCCATTAAGAAGGACAATCACTTGGCTTTGGCAGAGTGGAGAGTGGTGACCTCCCCACCCGCTGCAGCTTTGCCAAGGAGAACCATATGGTTTTGGCAGAGTGGAGACCTCCCTACAGCCTTGGTGAAGAGAGGACCACGTGGCTGCTGGGAGCCTGAATCATGGATTTCTACTTCTTTTCCTGAGACACGGTACCCCAGTTTAGGGCAGAGGGAGAAGGAAGGACTGTGTGCGTCCGTGGGTATCCTAAAGGACTTTGATATTTTAATGAAGGCATTAGGTCAGTACTTTAAGTCTGTATAGCTTTAAATAAGCATTTCCTTTCCTTTTCAGAAATCTCTGGTGTTGAGAGATATCTCTCCTCTTGCAGCGGACAATGCAAACCTACTGGGGGGCCCTTTCAGTAATAGTATATGGTGACCCCCCCTTGGTTTTGTTCTGCAACAACAGGGCACATACAAGAGGCATCTGATCAATGTTTCTCACAAGGATATTTCTCTCCCTCTCTTTCTCCCTCCCTTCCTCTCTCTTTAAAATAAATAAATAAATAATATCTTTAAAAAAAAAAAAAAGAATAAGAGCTCTTTGCTGTCCTGCCCTCCTGCCTTTTTCTGATATAATATGACACACTGCAATAGGAAGCAGGTACAAATATGAAGAGAAAAGGAAAATGGGAGGCTATTTCTCAATTGAGTATTTAACTCTATCTCTGGGAATGCGATAGGAAATTTAGAAAAACATGTATTATATAACAATGGCTGGTTATCATCTGTTGACAGGTAGATGAACAGATTTTAGAACAATAGGGAGAACTACAACATAAATTTTATTTCTTTCATCAAACTTAATGAAATATTTAGCAGCATTTATTTAAAAATGTGGAGAAAGTAAAAAGATCAGTGAGTGGTTGTAGGGGATGGTGCAGAGGAGAAGAGGGATGAACAGGCAAAGCACACATGTTGGGGGTACTCAGAATACTCCGGATGATACCATAATCAGGAATATACGGCATTATACTTTTGTCCAAATCCACAGAATGGGCAAAACCAAGAGTAAATCGCAACATGAACTATGAATTCTGGGCCATTATGATGTGTCAGCGCAGACTCATCTGCTAGGAGGCACTATGGAAGTGGGAAGCTGCACATGTGCAGAAGGGGGAGATATAAGGGGAACTCATACGTTTTCCTGTCAATTTTATTGCAAACTGAAAACTGTTCTAAAAATAAATCCTTCAAAAAATAAATCCAGATAGCTCATAAACCACGCACCTATTCCAATCCCAACTAAAATTTTCTCATTTTCCTTTCTAGGGCTATTCTTAAACGTGAGAAAAACAATCCAGGTTTTCTTTGAATTCAGACACTGACGATTCATAAAAAGTAGATTTTGAAAAAAATTAATTCCCACTCTTTCAATAAATGGAGAACACTTTCTACTGAGGGGCCATCAGATGCACTACAAAATGGATGCAACAGATAGTCCACCTGCACATAGTTTGGGAAGAAATGTTCCCCTTCTAAGCACCTTCTTTACCGGCAGCTGGAAACTCACAAATTCAATCAAGTAGGTTTAACAAGTATGTGCTGAGGCCCTGGGCCCATCACTTCAAGCTCAGGGCAGCAGGTACTTCAGAGATGAGGACATTTCGCCAAAGAGCTTCCCCTGTTTGTTACACTGATGGGATCTCTCCAGTTCCGCTGTGTGGGGATCCCGACGCGTTGCAGGAACAGGAGATGCAATGCACGGAATCACTATAAAAGAAAAGAGCAACGCTGCATTCTTGGTAAAAATAAGCTGTTTCCAACGGAGTGTTATGTGTTTTCTTCCTGTTTACTAGGAGAGCTGCCATTCGGCCCCTCAGAGGCCGAAGGGCTCCGAGGATGTTGAAAGATGAAAGCGACCTGGGGATGCCTGCGACATTCTTCAGAGCCGCTTCAGCAGCCATACCATAGTTACATAACAACAACAAACAGGGCAAACGCTTCTGGTTAATTAAAAGTGCATATGTTAGAGCTTGAAATTCATCCTGTTTTCCGATTTTTCTCCATATTATGAATAAATGTGAAATCTCAGTTTACATATAGCATAAATTGCCAACTGTTCCTTGCTGGCCTACACGCTGATATTTGCAATGGGCATATTTTGTAAAGTCTTCAACACTTTTTTTTTCTGCTCTTTCTTTTCTTCTTTTCCTTCTCTCCTAAAGGTTGCTTTACTGGTGTTACTTGAAAAGTTCTACATTTTTCCCCATGCTCTAGCCCTGTGAAATTACTTCTTATACTGGCGGTATCGATTGACATTTGTTTTTTTTTTTTTTTTTTTTTTTTTTTTTTTTGTATTTTGTAACCTACAAGTATAATTCATACGGGAGAAGAAACAGAGTTCAAAGTTTTACTGATTTAAAACTGCTTGCACGAGTCTTTGTTCCAAATCATGGTTTCTAATCAACTAACTCAAAGTTCCTGCAGAAAGACGTGACTCCCGACACCCTGCTCTCTTGTTTGGCCTCCAGTAGCTAAATAAAGATTAACTGACAAGCAGAGATTTGCATAAATGTGGCAACCTCATTTTGATAGCTACAAAATAGTAACAGAACAACAATAACAACAAAAAATAGAATAGCACTGAAACAGACCTTGTTTTTCTGGCTGAAGGCAGGGTTATTGCGATCAACATTTATTATGTTTTTTAAAATATCATCTAATAGCTTTTTATGGAGGAGATAAAAATTTCTTAAAAAACTGGTCTAAATATTATAATTTTAAAACATCTATCTGATGTTTTTTCTGTATTAGAAAAATGCCTAAAATATAGTATGTATCAGTGTTTGTTTCAGGAAAATAATCATTATTTAATCTTTAAAAATTTTTAATAGTGTCTGATAAAGTAATTTAATTTTCTCATTGCATGTAATATAATTTTTAAAACAAAATATTAGAAAAATTTCAAAAATGCATATCCCACATCGGGTGTTAGATTGTACTTTTCCAAATGTGTATGAACTATTTTTACTTTCTCACCTTTGTCAATAATATAATATTAAAGTTCATTAGACTAAATCAAAATAAACCTTAAGCATGTATTAGCTCGCTCTTTTGGAATTCAACTGATAACAAATCAGTTGAATTGACACTTGAAAACAGTGGCCAATTTAGCTGTTATTCTTACTATATTATTGCACTAAAAATATTGATAATAATATTTTATATAAATGCCATTATTGGAATAATATAAGTTAATTAAGCTACATAGGCATTTGAGCCATTCTTTTATTTATTTACAATCATAATTAGAATATATAAGAACAACAATTTGTTCTATTTCATTTTCCAGAAAAAGGCTCATAATTAACACTATTTGTCTAACTCTTTTGAGTTTTTTTAAGAATTAACATTACAAAAGCAGGCATAATTTTGCAGATTTCATTATATTTTTGCCATTATTGGATAATGGTCTTATTTGCCTTTACTGTTTGACAAAACTATCCTAAATTCTGTGAATTTGTTCAAGAAATTAAATGCTTCCTATGTGGCACTTAAAACACAAGATGTATCACATAATCAAAGAAAATATGGATCTTTGCACACTTAATTTGAATCTTTAGCATATAATAGCAAATCATTGAACCTTTAGGGATTTAGTAAAAGAGTTAAGCTCTTGGTTTTAAATATATTATAAAAGCACTTGGTATTGAATTATTTATTCAAACATAAAGGAATTCAGTAATTAAATGCTTTGGATTCCAGGTACAAACCTCCCACCCCCACCCACTCAGTCCCTCTTACCACGTTAGTTACTTCTGTCTAAGCAATTATAATCTTATAATTAAGGACAGACACCTTGTATCTGGGTAGGGACTCCTTTGCTAACTACCAAAAATAAAGAGTACTGTCCTTTGGAAAATGCACAAGCACATAAAAGTGTGCACGCGATCCCGGAGCCCGCAGACCTCCCCAAGGGCACGTGGACACCACACACTCTACGACCGGGCTTTTCCCTGGAGCTGACCCTGGACCGGAGACTCGCCAGGCATTTCAGATGACAGCTCATGGAGAAGAGAAACCCATCCAGCCCTAAATTAAACCCTGAGAGGTCCGGGTGCCTTCCCCAGCCCCATCCCCGGCACTTCTTTCTCATACTCCGTCTGTACTTCTGTGACTCAGCTGTGCGGCTGCCGGTGGGACACACCTCATTCCCTCTTCTCCTCACAGCACCAGATACGTGTGAGTCCGTGTGCCACTTAACCCTGGAGACACGTGTGCAGAAGGCCTCCGTAGGCAGTTTTGTCCAGAGATCACGGAGCGCGTGCACTTACACAAACCGAGATGGTGCCGCCTGCTCCTGGGATTGTGGGCGCGGTACCCCGGTCTCTCTGGCAGCTCAGTAGGCTTGTTCACAACGCAAACCCGTGAGAAATGCATCCTGCTGAGACTGTACAACGTCCCTAGGTGATGGGAAATTTTGCTCCGTTATAATCCGATGGGACCAGGGCTGTGAGCGCAGTCCGTCGGTGACTGAACACAGCACCACGTGATGGGGACCGTCTTTACAACCCATCTCGGTGTCATTCCTACACTCTTCTCCAAGTGCAATCCCTGAGCTAAGGCCCCTGCTCCCGTCCCCAGCCTCTCCGCACACACCGCACAACACGCCCTTGGTTGAAGGACACCAGTCACGGCCACCATGCTCTGGACGCGCAGTTCCCTCTCCCACCCCCAGGTCTCTCCCCTCCCCTCCCCTCCCCTCCCCTTCCCTTCCCCAGAGCAGTTCTCAGATTATTCCTAAAAGCCTCTGTCCCTTGGGTCTCATCTCTACCCTACAGCTAGATTATCAGTGTCACAAACCTACCAGGGCCTAGGAGAAGTGAGTGCGCACAAATACCCACTAAGTCTCCCCACGGAATGTGAATGAATATTTTCTTCCTGGTGTGCATACAAAACCTCCATTGTATGATTCTACTCCATGCTGGGCGAAAAAGATCAATAGCCATATAAACACACTTACAACAATGATGTCTTCTATTAGAAAACACATTTTAAGTTCTTGTTTATATCAATGAAATTGATTTCTGAAAACAAAATCTATTTCTCCCCAGCAATCTCAAGCTAAACATCTCTTATGATACCCTCACTTACAATACTTTTAAAGTAACTAAGACATCTTCTTTCATTCTGGCTACATTTTGATCTATACAGTGTAACTACTATGTATATACTTGATAACTCAGCATAACTTAAGCCCTGCAGTTAGAAATAAACTAACTATAACTGCATAATTTACATCTACAGAACTCTTTTTCCCAACCTCATCTACTAGCACTGCTGAAGATGGGTGGTATTAAAGCGTAAACTTAAGCTAAAGATATTCCTGTGTCACCCTTATTCTCTCTTGCACATGATCACAAAAGGCATTTCTTGGGCTCATTTTACCTAACATTCCCAGATATCGAAGTCCTCACTTTTCAATTCACTGACAAAATAATACACACATTAATTTTTTTAATCTCATAAAGCAACACAATAGATTCAGTGACTGCTTTTTACAACAATTGTGAAATGCTGTAACTGAGACCCCCCCAAATGTTCTCTGTATTTTATTTCACTCTTGTTGACTTAGTCCAGGATCACAGGAGCACACTGATGGAGCCGACTCTCTGGTCTGTTAGCTTTGCAACGGCTATTGGCCCAAACAATACATGTTGACTCAAACTGCCAGAGAGTGTGCCAAAATGTCGCCTTGTATGGAAACCACAATCTCTCTCTCTCTCTCAAAATAAAATAAAATAAAATAAAATAAAATAAAATAAAATAAAATAAAATAAAATAAAGACCTTATCCTCCCTCTGAGCTTTAGTAAATTCAACCTTAATATAGTCACAAGCAAAGGACTTTAGTGAATACACGAGTTTACCTATTAACTGTAGATTATGGTGCATCTTGCCTTCTAGAAACTTATAACCAAAAACTTGCACTTAATTTGAAAAGCCCTGAGGAAAAATACTGCTTCATGCAGGACTTCGTATTCACTTCCACATCCCTGACCACTTGGGGTCTAACAAAGCCCCTTCTAAGGATAATGTTTTTACAATAATAAAATAAAATGTGGAGATTTACAAAAAAATCAATGTTATTAAAACAAGACTTTATCCACCAACACTTTAAGAAGAACTCTGTGTTTCCCAGGATAAAATCACATAATTCGAGTGTACGATACTACAGTTAATAGTTGGCTGTGAAGAACCTCGACCCAAGGATCAAGTTAAAAAACTACGTCAAGATTACACAATTTTATCCTGACTATATTACATGACTGATGACAAGAGGGAGTGTTAAAATAACCTCGGAACACAATTACTTAAGTCAGCGGGACAGGCAAACAATTCGACGTGGGCTTTCGGGCCGGGACACAGCACGGTGCCCCGCACCTGCAGGGCAAACCGGGTCCTACCTTGATGGCGGTGGAAGCAATCTGGATGTGGTGCAGCCTCCGAAGGGTGCTGTCCCTGTCGATGAAGTAGGAGGCCGCGAGCTGGTGCAGCGTCTCCAGGGTGACCGAGGAGCTGTTGGCGCTGGAATCACCTCCCTCGGACCCTCTGCTCAGCTTCCGCTTGTCCACAAAAATGGTGAGGGACTCCTCGCCTGCATTGAATATAGTTCACACAACCCCGTTTACCACTTAACATCCATTTAAAAAAAAAAATTATCTGCAGGTGAGGAAATGACAGATACAATGAAACAAAACAGGGATAAACAACAAAAGGGCAAGGACTCTCACTTTCCTGTTGTTCTGCGAGTATTTTCCTGGTGCCTAGGAAAGCGCTTGAGATGTTGGCAGGTGTACCTGTGAATTATTGCCTGTTGAGCGGCTGCTTTTGCGGAGCGATGCCCCTAGGTGTTATTCCATTTCTGAGAGAGTTTAGGTTACCTAGCATTCACGTGGCCCAAAAGCAACTATTAAGAAACTATGTAAAACGAACTTATGTGGAGTACATAATATAAAATTAGAATGATGCAGAAATATTTGCCACAGACCAGCATGGCACCTGTAAACATGATCAAGGTATCTTTGTCACTCAGTTTTCAGTTATACCCTTAAGCTGCAGAGAAGACATACAAGTGCATCTATATTTATGTAAATATATGTTAAATTCAGAGGTTGCCTGCGTAGGGCACATATATTATAACTGTAACCATTTTCAATGTTCAAATGCTGAGCAAAAAGAAAAACATCGATGTCGGTTAAGTTCGACATTGAGAACTAGCCACGCCCAGGCCTCTGTCTTCTTCGATACTCATCTAACACGTAAGTGTCACATTCAATGCCTGTTTTTGCTTTCGGGCATCTATCCGTTTGGGCGGTAGTGTGCCTGTTTAGAAACTGTCTCACCAGTTTCATAAAATAACCACTGAGGTTTTCTAGTAGAAGAGTCGCTGGCATTTCTTCTCCGAAGTAACATAATACCATGTTAAAAAGATATAGCCTCGGTAATTGGCCAATCCTAAGCAACAGCCCCGTTTCTCGGCAAAAAGGTCAGAAATACCGGAAATCAAGCAGACTCATCAGAGTAGCTGAATAAAAAGAAAATAATCCATCATAAACACGAATGAGCGGGCCAAATTATTAACAGGATTAGGTTATGGGCATGATGAATAGCTTTTGATGGGAACGTTGTAAAGCCAAGGAGAAGAGAATATATAGGTAAGTCACTGTAGAAACAAACAAACAAAAATCCCCAACAGTTAGTTACACCCAGAAAGAGAGGATCTATTGCTGGGGAAGTGTGTGTGACTGCGTCTCAGGAAGACCAGTGAGACTGAGAAGATCTCACACGTGGGCCCGGCTGCCAGAGAGCGCCAAAGCCAGCAGCCTGCCCGTGGGCAGAGGAAGAACAAAGGCACTGTGACATTCTAAGGAGCCGTAACTCAGCTCCGTGGCGTACACCAGCGCTACGGTCTCCATGCTTGTGCCCCTTCAAGTTCACGTGTTGGAATCCTAACCTCCTCATGGAAATCCCCTGAAAAATAATGGTCCCAGGAAGCGGAGCCTTTGGGAGGTCTTTACAGAAAAGGCTCCAGAGAGATCCTTTGCTCCTTCTACATTTTTTAAAAATTAGGATCTAACAGTAAATGTGGGGGGTTTAAGTTTTTATAAGCAAGCATTTCATAGATATTGAATTTCACCCCAGGAACCTAAACTTCATCAAAATTATTTTCTAGTGGATCTTGTAATCAAGATCGATGGGATAATTGAAGACAGCAGTTGGTTATTCCTTCCAATAGCCAGATAAAGAGAATCTGTTCAGATACCGCTCAGGGTCCTTCTCCACGGTAGAAGATTAGTTCATGCATGTAAAAACTTCCCCCACAGTGAAGCACAAGAGGCTCTTCAAATTACAATTGTTCATTTATGTTTTATGAATACCTTGTAGAAAACCCTTGGCTACAACAGGCCACTCAACTAAATCAAAGTTTTGTAAATCATGCACTGTTAAATAGCTAAGATGCAGAGACAAAGCTGCTCAATCTAACGGTAAATAAGCTCATTTATTTTCTCCAAGAGATCTGTTTTTTTTTTTTTTTTTTAATCATACACAACTATGATGCGTTTGTGATGTTCATGGTCTTCACATTCTTTGAGACTTTTATGGTCAGTCTTAAAGAAAGAAAAATGCATTCTGAACTTTAGGTGTAAATCTCTCTCAGGTATTCAATTATAAAAGTACATTGAATTTTATGTAAATAGCACAATATTCAGGTTTGGAAATGGAAATATTATTCAATCAACTAAAAAATTTTTTGTTCAAATGTCATTTCTATTCATGTTTTTTCAAGCCAGCTGTAGTTCAAAAGCATGATATGAGTTCCAAAGAACATCCATGTATTTTGAAAATACTGAATGTGATTTTGAAAGCTATTCAACATTCTGAGTCTGTTAGAAAGTAAAAAGGATTAAATTCTGTGGATATATAAAGATGTGATTATTTAACGTAGAAACCATGCAGCTGTGCCTTTTACAACTAAAATACTGTGGTAGTTTATAGACATTAAATACACATATTAAAGGAAAATTTCACAGAGAATGAGAAACAGGACAAAAGAAACCAAAAAAAGCCCCAACTTTAATGATATCCTATGGTCAGTTCATTTGATATGCTGTGGACCTCACAATTATTTATGTTTCTGTCCTAAATTTTCAATTATATATAATGTCCATGAGAAACAGAAATTAAAGAACTTTCCTACTGTTATCTTGTCACTTGGGTTTTCTCGTTTTGCACTGTCACGTATAAGTTATTGAAGAGAGAGGTAAAGCTCTCAAGAAAGTTAGAATAAAAAAATGGATAAGAGAATGAAAAAAGAAATCCTAAGGATAAACCAATAAGGATGGTGTGGCGGACTGGGTTATTTTTTGCTGGTGTTTTCTGACCCATCCAGTATGCCAACCCGTACACGTGGATTACAGATGCACCGCAGGGAAGAACTATGAGTGTGTGAATGGTCTCCTTCAGCCATGTTAGTGGAATACCCCCCAACAGGACATGCCATGACCTCAGCCGAGGTCTGAGTGTCATGGCCAAGTTCCTATGGTTCTTTCACTGCTGTCCTCCATGTTCCCCAGAGGACCTTTCTGCTCGATTCCCAGAATGAGGAGAATCACAGGGGGTCTTCAGGAAGACACACAGTTTCCCTTAGCGTTCCGATCCACTGAGATTTTTACAGTTGCACTGAAGCTAACTCTGATAGGTTGGCTGTATTTTATTTCATCATTGCTATTGACCTTGGGTTAGTCTACTGACCTATAATGTTTACTGTTCTGCCCGGAAAAAAACAAACAAACAGAAAAGGGCATTTATGGCAGATGTCTTCCTGGTCACTCAGCTTCCTTCCACTTGAAGATCTCACTGTGAATATCTGTTTGCTTTTGTGTGAGTCCTACTTACAAAGAACTGCTATTTGAGTAGAAAACCTTCTTACAAAAATAACCATTGCAAGCATAGCTTAAATCTAATTGTAGGTTTTATGTTTAATGTGTCCTTTTAGTTCAAAAATGTTAACCTATTTTTGGTAAAGACAGATCAGATTATCCCTTGAACTACAGTCTTAGGTTATTTTGAGTACTGCTGTCCTTTTCAAATTATATTTCAGTTCTCACGCTGTTTGCTTTGCTCTCATTATTGGTGACCATCCTCCCTTCGCTTAACATGTTAAAAAGTATTCATCCTGATAATATAGCTATCTTCCCACTAAAATAGTGTTATAGAAAATAAGACAGTTTTTAGTTGTAGAAACAAATGGATGTAGTGGGGGAAAAACCAATCTTAAAAAAATTGGCTTCTAACAAGAAGCAGAACCAAATATGTAAAGACAGTTAAAAAACAGACTTGTTGGCTTAATACCAACTGGCATCTGCGAGATATTATGGGAAGAAAATGGCCTTACACAGCTTTGAAAGAGAAACATAATATGTTTTGCAAAACACTCTAAAAGGAAAGCTGACCTTATGATTATTAACAGGAACCCCCATAAACATCTAAAAAATTTTGTAACAAAATTACTCACATATCATTCCATTATTCTCTACGGAACAATAACATTAAAAAAAGAGGAGTTGGTAATACATAGTTCCAAGGTTAGAGGAAATGAATCTACCCTGAGTGAAATATAATTAAGTTTCTTGTATTTTGGAGCTGTTTACAAACAATGCTACAGTGAACATTTTTGTTATGTATAGTCAATAGAATCCTGCTATTATTTTGGTGAGATTAATTCTCAGAAGGGAAATTTTCTGGGACACTTAAGACCATTCTAAATTTATAGAGAAACTCAAAACAGTGCTGTTCTGAATGAATGTGCATATAAATCACCTGGAATTCTTGTTACCATGTAGCTTCTGATTCATGAATCTGAGATGGAGTCTGAGATTCTGCATTTGCAACAAGCTGAATCATCATAAGGTGATGCTGATACTGTGCAACCATGGCCCACACTCGAGCAATGAGGCTCTGAATCACAGTAAAATGTGTTACCAGCTTCAATTTCTGTCTTTATCAGTGACCTGTACGTTCCTTTAAGGAAGGTCTTGGGTGTTTGAATTACTGTAGACAGCACGTGTTTGTCAGACAAGTGGACAGGGGTTTTATCTCTCTTAGCCAAGTGTGATGAAGAAGAATAAAAAGTCTATAATCAAACTTATAAAATGCTAAAACTGAGCCTGTACCTTTTGACTTAGTTCACAGGAATCTCCTTAGGAACTGACATAGCAATTTTAATCACCTTTTCCTCTTCATTATCATATTATTATTTACATAAATGGTTTCAAGTCATTTTAGTCCATAACTGCTTTAGAAACACTTAAAAGCTAATTAACAGCATGGCTTTAATTTCAAAATTTCCATTTTGTTTACTAGAGAACAGGAGAGATAAAGATGAGGAAGAGTGTGCGAAAGAGAGCGAGACAGAGAGAGACAGAGGGAGGAACTGATGCGACTCAGTAGCGTGTACTTAAGTAGTGTGAGTACACACCTGTGTGCTCACAAGTTAAACACCAGTGTCGCAGGCGTGTTCCCCAAGCATCCCATTATTTTAATGATTCTCCAGGAAATGAAGCTGCAGAAAATATTTCTTTTCCTTTCGGTTCTTTTTCTTAACACAGAATATGCATCCTACCGCAGAAAGCAGTTCCATTCATTTTCAACAAGTATTTATATTTGCTGAAGAAATTAACTGCACATATTTTGACAGATTTGCTTTATTATGTTACTCTTCAACTAAAATAAAAGAAATGGGTACTTCCTAAGAAGAGACCAAGTGAAAATGAGAAAGATACTCATTAATAGAATTTGAAAGGTGATAGATGACAGAGATTTAAAAACTATCTGTGGATTCTTTATAAGGAATCTAATTTACATAGAGATAAGTGAGAATTAAGTATTTCTGAAATTATGAGAATATTTACATTTCTGATACTTTGGGGGATGTAAGAAAATATTTTAAAAAATCTAATTGATATTCCATCCATATGATATCTTACTACCTGACTTCTGAACTCTGCTCTTTCTTTGAAAGAGAAACATATACAAGCAATACATGGTAATAATTTCAGATTAAATAAACTATTGTGCAGGCTAACTTAATTATACACTATTTTGTCACTGAGGGTTGCATCCTTTATTTTAATTAATACTACTCTGGTCATTAACCATGCATTTTTTTCATTTTATCAGTGAAGAAAATATCTATATTTAAGCAAAATGGAATATCTAATGAAATGCTGTAGTTGAACAATATGATAACCATAAAAATACACTTATAAAAAGTGCTTTCCAGAGAAAACATTCAAATCATAGTAAGAAAATTATAATGATTTTCCCTAAATAATAATTATGGCTTTTAAATCTCTGTACATTCAAAACCAGTGGTCCAGGTGAACTTGTCAAACATATTTTTTAAAGTTGTAAGTGAACAGCCCTGGCTGGTGTAGCTCAGTGGATTGAGCGTGGGCCTGCGAACCAAAGGATTGCGGTTCGATTCCCAGTGAGGGCACATGCCTGGGTTGCGGGCTAGTTCCCAGCAGGGGATGCATGAGAGAGGCAACCACATTGATGTTTCTCTCCCTCTCTCCTTCCCTTCCCCTCTAAAGATAAAATAAATAAAATCTTAAAAAAATAAAAAATAAAAAAAATAATGTTGTAAGTGAACAAATCAATATATTATCTATAGGCTCCTAGAAAAAAATTTGGCCTAACTTCCAAAAAACATTCCTATCAGGAAAAGAGTACCTTTCTTCCAGGGAAGTGTCTGCCCCAAACTTTTCATTGTCCCTGCATTCCTGACTCTGCCCACTGAGGTGCAGGGGGGTGTCAGGATGGAGTAGGGAAGGGTCTGGCCCGAGTAGCCTGCCTCTCCCTCCTCTTCCTCTTTAGCATGTGCTGTGAGGAAAGACCACACACTTGAACTTGCTCCTCACTGCCTTAGGCTTGAGAGAGCCACGCTCCCTCCAGGAGTTCCAAGATGGTGAGTGGCTTGGGACTATGACTCTGAGTGAGTGGTTGGACACGTCTGTGTAATTCTGGAGATGAGCTCATGTTGAAGATCATCAGAAATATTTGTTGTAACATTTTTATAAAATCTTAAATGAATTTTCTCATCTCCATCTTCCTTCATCCTTTTCAGTGGGTCCAGAGCCCAGACTGGTGCTTTCTAACAGATACCCTTCCTCTCCCTAGTAAGCCCCAAAACTTCAAGTCCTTTATTCTTCCCTATTAACTTAGTTTTTTTCTCTTTTGTATGTCTAGATTCAATACACAGATACACTTTTATTTCAGCATTTGTCATTTATTTATTGTAATAAAATTTAGTATAAAAACAGTCATGAAATATATTCCTTAGCTAGAAATCGATATGTCCCCGGGGTGTGATCTATTTCATGATTGATTCTGCAAATTGAGTAGCTTATTTCAGATATTTAAGTGGTGATGGGGTTTACATACTATTTTCCAAAGAGGAGCAAGCTGAATTTCGATATTGATAAATAGTCTAGAAGCTATAAGACGAAATAAATGGGAAAAACGATATATATTGGAGAGGGTTTTTAATAATTTATTTGCCCCTATAGGAAGATAATTCAATCACTGGCTTTATCTATCATAAAATACCCCATTTAAGGCTTCAAATCTGCTATCCAAAGTTTTATGTCTAAGTCAGTAAAGTGGGGTACTAAATAATCTTGGGGAAGAAGACATTTTTAAATGTATTTCCTTTTCATCACGCTAACATTGATACTATTTCACATTCCAGTTTTTTAAAATGTGTACATTTAGTTGAAAATCTAATTGCTTTGGAAGCCCTTAGTTATATAATAACTTTTTTTGTGATAGGGTAGGGGAGAGTAATGGAGGGTGGAGTTGGGACAACTGTAATTGTACAACAATAAAAAATAAAATAAAATAAAAATTTGCTGTATACATTGCATCCACAGTGTGTTAGTATTAGAATTATCTCTTAATGTTAGCTAATTAAAAAGTGAGGGAGAATTAGTTCAAGTTAAATAACACCCATCTGAATTTTTTTTTAAAAAAATGGAGTAACACAATTGCATATTCAGTCAGGTAAAATTTGTGAAGTAAAATATACTTAGAGCAACAAAAAAGCTTTCATGTAATTACAACAGCAATCATTTTACAATTGCATGAAATCAACCTGGTATACATTTTAATTGCAAATAGTTTATATCCTTGAGCTACTTAAATAATTTCATGCATTTTAGCTAAATTATTAATATCACCCAACAGACTCCAGAAGAGAAATATAAGTGACATTTAGGGAAGGAAAATACCTCCAGCAGAAAATACTAGGAACATGAAATCATCGGAAAACTCAGAGATGTGAAGGTGAGTGAGGGACCCACCCCTTCTAAAAAAGGCTTGAACAAGACTTTTAAATAATTGAAGCAAAGCAATTTGGGGACAGCATATGTGACCACTGGAGGAGTGAACCTGAAGAAGTGATTAAATGCCACATACAACCTACAAGACAAAAGCTAATCTTACACCAAAAATGTGGCATCCATGATACCAAAACAACGAGACAAATCAAAGTCACCATACTTTTGTGACTAAAGAACGAAGAATGTCCATGAGAATCATCTTGACTTTTTGATCTCTCTGCCTGCCCTCTGCCCTTTCCCTTGTTATTTGGAGAGTAGCCTTAGTTTATGTCCTGAAATTCTTCTGGGTACCATACATTGTTGAGAGTGAATCTGTTTCAGACCCACTGGACATTTTTAACGAGATGTTATGGGAATAATTTTTCCCTGTTACTATAGCTTTGATTGCATTTTTAGTTATGACTGACATTACTAAGCCCAATACACGCAGCTTTCAGAGAATCTACAATCACAATTATGCGGACAGTTTGTGGTTGTTTTGGCTATCGGTACCACCATAACAACAATACCATAAATGCATCATGTTGCAATGACGCCACCCACTGTACCAAGGACAATGCCCTCCATTGACACAAATCCTCCTGTGGCCCTGTCCCGTAGGTGTCCCTTTCTACTAAAGAAACCGAAAAAGCAGAGAAGTGACTTTACAGGTGTTAAAGTCTCACAATTGGTCAAATAAAAACAAATTTAAAAGGAGGGGGAGGTCAGGCTTCAACGCCAGGTTTGTCTGACATCTGTCTTACTATTTCAGTGTCACTCACCTGTGGAGGAAGGGAACCGGGAGAGAGTGCGCATCCAGGGCCAGCCTTTCCTGCCTGAGCCACCTGCACCTTTCACCTGAGCTCCTCAGGTGACACGCAGACCGCCGACCGATGCTTCTCAACGCGCCTGGGAGCTGCCCTTTCCCAGCCTGCCCAGGCTTGGCTCACGTGGTCTCGCGTGTGGGGTTCTCTCCAACCCTGAGCCTTTCTTTGTTTAACTGATACATCTGATTCCCTGGGCCTGCTTCGTTCATTCAGTCTCCCTCCTAAATTATATCTCAATTATCCTCTGCATGCATTATACTCCTGACATTTACTCAGTGAACTGGACGCCCTCGGCCTCCCAGCAAAGTGTGGTTTCACTTACTTATCCATTTAACAACTATTTAATGAGACCCTGTGCTCAGCCCTGTTTAACTACAGGGGTAAAGTGGTGACAAGTACAGGCAAGGTCCCTATTTGCAGGAAAATCCACAGGAATGACGGACAACGAGCCAGGAAACAAATATATAAAATATCCCCCATGCTAATAATGCTGCAAAGAACACAAAGATCACGGAATAGTAGAGGATATCGGGGGTCTGCCGGGCACTGGTGCTGGCCGGATGGTCAGGAAAGGCCTCGTTCACAAAGTCACCTTAGAGCAAAACGTTCATGGTGGCTGAAAACACCCGAGCATTAGGAGGAGAGAGCACAGATGCAGTGCGGGAGGTGGGCCGCTGCCAGGGCGTTGCATGAACCCCAGCCAGGTATTCGGATTTTTAAGTGCACAGCTACAGGCTTTAATTAAAGCAGGGAATGATTGGACCCGACTCCAGTGTCGGTGAGGCCTGCACGGAGGGTGGGCTTGAGGAGTGTCCTGGAAGAACACTGACTTGGTTTGGGGACGCTGGGGTAGAGGTCGGGAAAGAGGTTGGTATGGGCCTGGGCCGTGTCCTGGAGGAAAAGACGGACCCGATCCACTGACAGACCAGAGTAACGGGAGGAGGAAAGAAAAGAGTCGCCACCTAGGGGTGGGCGGACCAAGGAACAGGCGGTCTCTCCACGGGCTCCGATCAGCCTGCCCGACTTCCTGAGACTTGAGAAACTCACTGTTCTCATGCTTTTCTATGCAGCTCTGTTCGATGCCCTTCGTTTTGGAAAAGAATAACATCTACTTCTCAATGGAATGGTTGCACATTGTATAAAGTAACACATGAAATAAAACATATAACATTCTGCGGTATGCTTAACTTTCTAGGCAAATGCCATATATTTTTCCCGTTAGATATTACCTCCCAAAATATCATTTAAATGCATTGAAAATGCCGAATTATACACCTCCATAATAAAGTATAGATCTAATGATATTATTAAACCATAGCTTTCTGAATTTTTACAAGTTCATAAATTGATGGAGGGATAAGTTACAGTATCAATCTCCACTTTCACATTATGCATCATAATGAATATTTATCATTCCTTCCATATCATATATCAACTATAATCAGAAATACTAAAATGATGCTAAAATGTGGTTTTAGATCTTCAATATGTACTCCAGGAAATATTTTATGCTTTACGTAACCTAAAGTAAGGACTCCCATCTGTGATTAGATTACGTATCACGCATTTCTTAAACACAACTTGGCATAGTACCTTGAATTAGAGCGTGTAATAACAATTCCTGTATTTAATGAATGCTAGTAAATTGTAAATTGCTTCCAGGCAGAAACCGATACTCCTCTACCTCATATAACACCACTGTGAACACCACACAAGGCATTTAGTAATAATGTAAAAAGTGTGCTGAATGACTTAATGAGTAAATTCTAGAATCATTCAAACCACAGCTATCTGGATAAACCAACACTTTTTTGAATTTATACAGTTTTATGCACAAGCACACACAGGCACAAGTATTTTCAAAGAGTCGTACCTCCCAGAGTAGCAGATAGCAAGAAATGTGTCCCATATTTCTTGATAAGGTTTTCTGTGATTTGCTGAAGGGTAGGTCGGCGTCCCAAAAGTCTTATGTTGCGGAAGAATTCAGGGGCAAGAGGCAGAGGGGAGCCAAGGAAATTTCTTCTCTCAACTGCAAGGTTATTTACTTTCCAGCGGCCAAACTCCCTGAAAAGCAAATTTATTTTTTATTCATAAATACATAATCTATCTGAATGTTTTCATTTGAAAAGTTCACTTGGTAGTTTAGCTGGGTCACTATATTACAGCACCTCTTGCTTGTAATAATATGTCACGTGCCATGAGTAGAAGCAATATTATAATTTATTTAATTGGAGTGAGTATTCTAAAACCTAGTCACGTCGAGGAAAAAATAAGCCACTTAAAGTAAACAATTTTTACTGATTTTCCCCCTAAGAAAAGATGTACTCATTAAAAAAAGATTCCACTGTGCATAGAATATGAATATAGAGTTATTAAAAAAGGAAAAAAACTAATGTAATATTTTTCATTTTCTAAGGGAAACTGAAAAAAGAGAATGGATTTATTTTCATCACTCTAATGATCCCTTTGTTTATTCATTTTAGCGTGGAAACTTGTAATATCTTAAGGACATTACAGAGTTGTGAAGAATTAAAAAAACATGATTGAAAGAGAAACTTTTTTTTACAATAATTATTGTTGAAAACATATTTTGAAACCCAAATTCAACCTGATTACCAATTTCCCAAGCTGCAAAAATGACTTTTAAGTTGGGTGTGCCAAATTAGAAAAGTGGCAGATATGGCTGTAAAATAGTTTGAACAAATTTGTCATTTTCTGAGATCAGTTAATAACACTAATTTAACAAAAAAAGTTATTCATGGTTTACTATTTACTGTCTATTGTTATCAGAAATCTTGCTAGCAATTTAAATGAATGTAAGAAAACCTCTGACCTCAGGGCTCAAGGATTACACTAAGCAAGTGTACACTAAAATGGGAACCAATTCATTGCAATTCAAAGACTTTAAAATATTTTGATGGGCGAAAATACAAGCGTGCTGTAGCACAACTCCTTTGGCCAATTTATCGCTGCTGTCGGGTGTAAATGCTACTAATCTAACTCACTGTGAACGTGCTTTCTCCCCCCTTACATTCACAGACCTTGTACAGCTAGAAGAACCTAAGACGGGGCCAGCCCCCCGGACTCCTTCAGCATCAGGGGGACCTGTTATTACCCCAATCTGTTAGCCTCCGTGAAGTCTGTGGTCTGGATTCACCTCCTGATATTTCAGTTGCACGGAACACCTTGCTGTCCCCCCTTGAGTCATTTATTCTGCGTCATGCAACAACCAAATCTAAAGGGCAAACTCTTTGGGGGTATCACCAGGCTAAGAGTAAAACTAATCAATCCATCAACTAACTAAATTGGGAATTAAAACCAGTACCATTAGTCGCCACAGCAAATTGCTCTCTTAATTTCAAGAATTAATTGTTCATCTAAAATTCTTCTCTTGGCCAGTTTTTAATATTTTGATATATAATGAATGAAAATACTACACTTTCATTGTGTATATGCAAAAAGTGTAATTCATGTAGAAAATGTAAATGTTGATTTGAATTCTGAGCTCTCTCATTTCCACTCACCCTGCTTGGTTTGTATTATAGTGATAGGTGACCATTGTTATAATCTCTACACATTTTGGTGAAAACCCAGGGAGAAAGTATTGAATGAGTCCTGAGAAGTGGTGATAAGAACACTTTAAGTAAAGAAGTCACGTCTGCACAGTTAAGTACCACATCGGAAGTACTAGTAATTAGATCCAAACACAAATACTTAGTGCCTCGTTTTCCCCAGGCACCGGCTAAGACATCATTTCCTGGTGTCCTTTCAAGGTAGCGTACCCAAGGGGCTTACTTTGACCAGTGAATGATGAGCTTGTTGGCTTAGCCTGGTCCAACCCCCTTCTCACTCCCACAGCTCGATGGGATGCACACAGGCATGAACTAAAAAGAAATTTTGTCATGTAAAGGCACCCAGATTATGAGCTTCTTAGCCTGTTCTTTGCTTGCAATACAATCCGGTACACCATGACAGATGTACAGTATTTTGACGCTGGGGTAGTTTGAGAAAACAATAAGGAATGGCAGTGCATGTACTGCAAACTCCTGGCTGCAGTGTATCCCTTCCTGAAGACAAGGTTCCCCTCCATCATAATAGACCAAGCATTTATTAAAGCTGGGGAAGAGGAAGCAATGGTGCACCGAATTGAAAACGTGCCGTCGGGCTTGGTGAGCAGAATGAGAGCACATTACCTGCAAGCATCTCGGGTATGGGTCCGACCGGATGCATTATGCTCCTATTAAGTAAGAACACTGTCGTTCCCAAATAATGCTGCCTTCTACCTGCAGCCTTCACAGAATACAAGTGTCTTCCTCTCATAACTTTGGACATTTCAGATGAAATAGGCATAATCATTAGAGTTTAATGTAACTTGGCCCTCTCGGAAGCGCCGCTATTTTGTAAAACACACAAGTGAGCTATAACCAGCTCAGCCAGAGCATCACTTCGAAAATGTTTTTGTTGGCACTAAGGAGCCTCTATTAGTTGATTAGAGTTGTACGCTTGCCTGCTCAGAATTCTGACTTGCAAGCGTCTATTATTCTGTGTGTCCACGTAATGTTGACTTTTCTACAGCGATATTTATGACCATTTATCCCGACACGCCTCATGCAGAAGATTGGAAAACAGGAGTGTTATCAGTTACATCCTTACTTTGCCACACTGTCGTTGCCTTTTTATTAGTGGTTAAATTCTACGCGAATACATAATTGTATTCACTATATTTAAAATATACTAACTACCATGATTTCTTTAAAATTACACATTTATACTTGATCCCCACCCCAAATGTAGAAGCTACCACCGTCGGCATTGGATATTTCGGACTCAATATCAAAGAAAGAGCTGCATGAAAACAGTGACAAAATTAGATGATGCTGTTGCTGAAATGATTTATCTTTATCTGCTAATTCACACTAAATAAAGTTGCATACTACATTGGTTGGCTTATAATTTTAATTCTATCCGTATTCATTGAAATTGGCAGATGCCACAGAATATTAAAACAAAACGTAACACCCAACCGCTAACCGACTGCGAAGAAATCCAGCAGAAGCAACATAAATTGACTTGCTCATCTCTAGTACCAATAACATCCTAATTACATCAGTAAAATCATAGTGAACTCAAGAATGGCCACCAATAATCAATACTAGTTTCCCCTAATTTTATGATGTGGAACTGTTAGATAGAAAGCTGGCCCTTTTAACAGTCTTTCTGTGTAGCTCCCACAGCTCACAAATGACGCTGTTCTCCATTTGGCCAGGAAAAGGCAAACATTCCCAATGGTCCAGATGACTGTTTCTGAAGTGAGTGTTTCTAAAGCAGCTGAAGGCCACGCAGTTGGCAGCGGAGAGAATGGGCTTTCTTTGGCCTCCTGACACTCGGTACGCCAACACCACCTTTTAAAAAAAACTGAGGAGTACTGGGGGTTCCAAAGCCTTGGGAGGTATTTTTGTTAGAGGCAAGGGATTTAGCAGAATAAATCCATGCATGTAAAAGCCCAATGACGGATAGGAGTTGTGTAAAATGTTTACACGTGGGATTTCTGAGGAGCACCGTTCACGACGAGTGGTGCATTTAGAATGAGCTGCCACACTGGGAGGAGATTAGAGAACGCAAATTAGCAAGACAGCCCCAAGCAGGGCCCTCCCTGGGAGGCAGCGGAGTCCCCTGTCGCTCTGGCCTCCAGACCACAGCAGAAAGTAAAATGAAACGAAGATGGCATTATAAAAAAACATGTAAAGAATGGCCTGGTGTGGCTAGTGATGTGTACACTTCTGGTTCTTAAAGTAGGTCACATTTTCAGGGCTATGAAATGCCTGAAAGTTATTTAATTTTATGGTCCATAATTTTACATCATTTTCTGTAGATAGGGTATTATTTCAATTTCAACAAAAATAATGCAGAACTCCATTATCATAGTCACTGCCATTATTCCCAAAGGTAATTAATTTGGTAAAAATATAAAGGTACCACATGCTTATACCATCACAGATATAAATCATTTATAGTATACACGTCTAAATCAAACCATTGTTTGAACAGATGTTAGCAAAAGTTTTGATGTAAAAAGTGCACATACATTCTTGTAACAGGGTGCAGCCAAGAGGGGGGTCCCATATAGGGATTTGGAATGGGGCCCAGAACTCTAGGTGCCCAGGAAATATTAGAAA
Organism: Anoura caudifer; assembly: GCA_004027475.1. Classification (NCBI taxonomy): domain Eukaryota; kingdom Metazoa; phylum Chordata; class Mammalia; order Chiroptera; family Phyllostomidae; genus Anoura; species Anoura caudifer. Next base: position 38,823 of record PVKU01005039.1, read on the forward strand.
GATATATAGGACATGCTCACCCCTTCCCCCTTCAGGTGTGAGTTGGGGGGAAGGGACACATGGAGCAGGGCCATGGAGAGCTGTTTTGCGTAGCAATGGCTTTGCAGCTAACCTCTGGCATGGTCATGTAACATATCTATAACCTTAGCTGGTTTCATAGATATGTTAAATAGCTGTGGCCAAGCTTTGAGCCAGGGATAAGGGAGGGACTTCCACCCAACATGTAAGTGGGAGGCAACTCCCCCTGGTTACAGTGCCCACGTGAGAGCTTGGAGATGATTGGCTCCACGCCACGGGGCCACACCTGCCCAGACTTACTCTGGCAGGCCAGAAAAGCTGGAAGGATATGGGAGTGCTGGCAGGTGTAGCTGATTGTGGGAGGAGTCGGAAATGGGGCTGCAGAGGAAGATTGGCTTGGAGATTTAAAACCCAGACTCTGTAGCCACTGAGGGGAGAACCATGTGGCTTTGGCCAGAGTGGGGACTCCCGCAGCCATGTGAGGGAGAATCACCATGTGGCAGGAGAGAATCATGCAGCTTTAGCAGAGAATCACCACGTGGCTGTGGCAGTGCTGGAGAACCACACAGTTTTGCCAGAGTGCAGACCCCTGCAGCTTTGGTGGAGGGGAGAACCACAGGGCTTTTGTAGAGTGGAGACCTCCCCACAGCCTTGGTGAAGAGAGGACCACGCGGCTGCTGGGAGCCTGCATCACGGACTTCTACTTCTTTTCCTGAGATACGGTACCCCAGGTTAGGGCAGAGGGAGAAGGAAGGACTGTGTGCATCCGTGGGTATCCTAAAGGACTTTGATATTTTAATGAGGACATTAGGTCAGTACTTTAAGTCTATTTAGCTTTAAATAAACATTTCCTTTCCTTTTCACAAATCTCTGGCATTGAGAGACATCTTTCCTCTAGTGGCAGACAAGAGAACCTGGGGGGGGTACTTTCAGTAATAGTACATTGTCCTCCCCCTTGGCCCCTGTGTTCTGTAACATGCTGTCAATGAATGACTTTTTAAGTTGAAGAGAGAAGGGATTGTGTAACAAGAAAACTCATTTCTTTCTAAATTTTGGAAGTACAGTTTAACATCTGTTACCACTTACCACAATTTTTCATCAATTACATACATATAATTATACAGATTTGGTAATTATTGATCAGTGCAGAGAAAGCAAAGACAGACACACTGAGCTAAAATTAAATACCCCCTCTGGGTCTCTCTAAAAAGAAATAAACAAATGTAAGGTCTCTATTTTTGCATTGCTAATTTAAAAAGCAATTCTTTAACTTGGTTACAAAATGGAAAGTATTTGCATTTCATACAGGAATTTAAATATGTTGGGGAGGTAAAGCTAGTTTTGTTTTTGTTTTTAAAGAGAATGGTTTTAGAAGTCAGATATCCCATGCTTGAAATTCCATTCTCACCAACTCAGGTCACAGAATTGGAAGCTCTATGAACGGTGGCAAGTTGTTAACCCCACTGATGGACAATCATTTTATTTCTGAGCGTACATCTAGTAACACCGACTCCTCAGAGTTTTTGAAGAAGTAAGTTTTGTACCACAACTAAAATGGTTCAGGGTACATTGTTTATGTCACAGTGAATTTTGGCATGTGCACCCTTGTGAGGTCACAGACTTGTGTCCCAGGTTGTCCATGCTGCAAATACATGTGAACATTGACCAAGTTTGGGCGGAATTAATGAGCAAAATTTACAAAATAATTTATACATATAACTAACTCAAAGAATCTGCAAACTGTTCTTCTCAGTCCAGACACAGACTAATAAGTTAAATGCTCCTGAGGGAGAATAAATGCCAAAATTGTATTTATCTGATCATGAAAGCATAATCTGCATTTTGATACTTTCTTCAAACATTTATGCAATCATTTCATTGAGATTTCTTCATGATGATACAACCCCTACATTAAACATTATATCAAACATTTATAATCCATGAATTATAACAAGGTACCACACCAATTAAATATCTGAGCTTGTAATAAATTAACTGCTTCATTTCAAGTAATCCAAGGTAAAGAGGCAAAACTAAGGTATTTTTTAGAGTAATTACATTTTTGAGACAAACTGTCAATCTTTCTATAAAATTTTGCATAATAAAATTAGGTTTAAATAGTAACTCAATTTCATAAAATGCATGTTTTATAATGTCTTAGAGAAAGATCTTTTTAAATGTTATCATTTTCTCCACGTAGTTAAGGAAATTAAAAATGCTATAATAGGTCATAGGTTTTAAGATATGCGTAATTCACTTCAACTTGCTGTTAATTTTGTTTCCCACACCACCGTGTGGTAGGTAAGGAGGCTGGTGCTTTGTGACCAAACAGATATTCAGAAAAATCTATAATCTTAATTCTGCAAGGCATAGATCATTCATCCCCCAAATTATAATCTCTCAGCTGGAATCAGGCTGGAGTTGGGAGAACACTGTTTTGTAAACATAAAGCTGATGAGCGGGACATTGGCAATGTTGCCTTTCTCTCTGTTATCATCAGAATCAATGGATTGCTAACTGAAACATGGTCTCTAACGTGCACTTAGTATCTCTGTCTTCTACGTCTGGGATGTACACAAAATGAATCTGTTAAATATCCCCCACAGGCTTCAGAGATACCAATACCACATGTGGACTCTGCTCTGTTATCTGTGCCCCGAACCCTGTCTCCAACCGTTACATGCACTCCTGCTGGAAGGTCTCCGTAAACAAAGTCCCATGGTGTAATGACTCTTCCGTGGTGACTGAACTGCCATGGTGTAAGGGACGGAACTATTTCAGACGTGGTTAGCGTGCCTGTGATGGGGAAGGTGGCATGCTTTCGGTGGAGCTGATGTGTTCTACCTGGAAAGCTGCAACTAAGCAAAACAGAAAAATACTCAAAAGGAGTGAGAAAATGTAAGTTAAATGTGAAGAAATGGAGCTACGGTTTTATGTAATTATTAGTGGACACTGAAAATAAATAAGTTTTTAATACCAAAATCCAGGCATTAATTCCATTTCTGCATTTTAGACTAACACAGCAATTAAGTATTCTAACAAGTGGCCTCACTTGTTCTGGTTGGAACTTGAATAACTATTTAATAAATTGAGTATTAGTACTCTTCTGAAAGAACAAGGTCAATTAAAAGTTAGTAAAGCCAGAAGCCCAGATGGTGCTGAATTCACCCAGCTAAAATGAACTACCCTGGATTTGGCTCATTCTCATTATTCAATTATTCATATGATATATGTGAAAATCTGGCAAATTGGAAAATTGCCAGTAATTTGCCCCGTCAACGGAAGATGACTCAGTTCTTCTAATTACAGATTCAGACACAATTAAGCACCTTCTCTCCTCCTTCAGTGTTTTTAAAAGCGGCTAACTCGATAATGAAAAAAATTAACAATCAAAAGAAAATCACAGATAATTTAATTTTTCCCCATGTGTCAGTAATTCAAATAGCCATCCACATAAAAGTTAGGAAAGTACATAGTCAACTAATAGACAAGTAGCACTGTGTATGAAACAAACTGATAAAAATATTTTATAAAATGGAAGCAGGTACAGAGGAAGAATTCTATATTCACACATTTGTGCACTAACTTATTTTGCACTAAATGGCCTTAATATTCTATGCCATGAAATCCCACATATGGACTTAAGAAATTCAAGTGCCTTGTTTTTTTTTTCTTTGATTTCCTCTTTTAAACTTATATAATTCTGTAGGAAAAACTGCATTCTTAAGCTTCTCAAAATTATGCAAATCTCTACTATGTGATTAATAATATCTGACAAGGACTTCTATATTGGAAATTCTCCTATAGCACCATATCATAGGCACACACTTTAACAATAAAATATGGTTTGCTCTGCGGCATTCAACTGATACTCTGTAAAAACCAAGACCACCACCATCAGTCATAACTTTCTGTTTGAAGAAAAGAAAAAGAGTGGTTTATTTGTCACATGGCCTTGTGGAACACATATATTACCTCTTCAACATAATCTATTCTTTTGGAATGGAACCTAAAGTGGGGGGGTGGGGTAGAAGAAGGTGTACCGTTTTTAGGCAACATGACCTTGATGACCTTGATCTAGTGGATCAAGTCTGTGACATAGCAAACATCTTTGCAGTCTCTCTGGGTAGATGGGTTTTTTTTTTTGTTTTTTTTTTTTGTTTTGTTTTGTTTTGTCTTTCATTTCTGTGCTAGATCTCACTTACCTATGCACAGATAATCATAGTTACAGTCCGAATGAGTAAAGAGAACAGAGCAGGATAAATGGTTTACATAAATGTTGTATCTCAAAAGTAAATGGGGTAATTCTTATGCATAACATTCATAAAACATTTTAGGGCATTTAAATAAAAAGTTCTATTATAAAATAATATATTACCTCCGTCTTTATCATTGCTCAATTTTTACAGCCTTGCTTCACAGTTAAAATTACAACTGACAGTACTAATTTGTCCACTCATAAATCACCCCAGGAAGGCAGTACGGCGCTGAGGGTCACAGGCCCTGTGTACCCCCAGTCTCTCCTGAGTGCAAACTGCTATGGGTCCTGTGTAGTGAGTTTTATCACTTGACAGATTTGAAAATCAAGCCCTAGTGAAGCTTGGTTAAATTACACTACAAAACTCAAAGACTAATAGTTAAGAATACAAATTAAAAGTTAAAACATGTAATTTATATTAAAACATTTATAGTTTTTTTTCAAAATTAAATTCACTTGGATGCACTGAACCTCCTGTTAAAGACATTTAAATAGTCCCTAAAAATGAGAATAACATTATTAGTCAAATCTCGGAGGAAAAGTCTGGACTATCCCAAAATTATGATATTATATTCCTATCATCTTCTGTTTATACAAATAGCCTTATACATCCAAACACTTAATAAGTGTTAGTGGATAAAAGAAATGCCATATAATTATTTAAGCTAGTTATTATCATGGTATGATGATATTTACTCCTTCAGTTCAAAGTCTAATTTTTCTTTTTGTAATTAAAATGTTTTTCAAGTGTAGATTATACTCATCAATAATGCTAGGCATTGCTCATCTCTAAAGAAGAGCTTCTGTACTTAGAAATAGCTTCTTTTTCTTTTTTCTTACATCTGTGCTTTGAAATAGTAACAAAAAATAATTAAGAACAATGAAAACAGTTTCCATTTACAGCAAAATTGTGAAAAGTCTCTAATATGGAAATAATGAAATATGCTGGACTAAAATTTCTTAAGACATGATGAACTGGCATGAAAATTAAAATTATTCAGAATCAAAAATGGAAAAAGCTAGAACACAGAAATGTAATAAAAATAATAAAACATGTAAAACCTAACAATGTTCTGTATCAGTAGTTCTTAGAAGCAGCTAAGGTTGTTCTAAACATGAAACATATGATCTCAGATGCTTACATTACAGAAGCCAAAAAAAGCTGAAAAATAGTTAGATATACACCTCTAATAGAAAACCAAGATAACAAAACAAAAGCAAGGAAAAAAGACAAACATAAAGAAAGTAATAACATAAAATAATAGAGAAAACCCATAAAAGCAAACATTGATTCTTTGACCTACACAACAAAAGTAAAAATAGACAAACTGAACTATATCAGAATTATAAACTCTTTCATCAAAGAACAAAATCAGTAGGGTAAAAAAGCAACCTATGGAATGGGAGGTATTCAACAATATTTGCATATCATATATCTGATAAGAGGGTAATGTCCAGCATACCTAAAGAACTCCTTTAACTCAGCAAACCCAAGTAAATAAAAATAACCTGATTATAAAGCAACCAAGGCACCTGAATGGATATTTCTCCTTAGAAGACAAATAAATATCCAACAAGCATATGAAAAATGTTCAACATCACTAAATATTAGGAAAACATAAAGGAAAACCACAATGAGATATCATGTCATACCTACTAGGATGTCTACTATCAGAAAAAAATGGAAGGAAGGAAGGAAGGAAGGAAGGAAAGAAGGAAGGAAGGAAGGAAGGAAGGAAGGAAGGAAGGAAGGAATAAAGGGGAACATAAGTGTTCATGAGGATGTGAAGGAATTTTAAACTCTGTGTGCTCTTGGTGAAAATATATAGCAAACAGCCATTGTGGAAAACAATATGGAGGATCCTCAAAAAACTGAAAATAGAATTACAATATGATCCAGCAATTCTGCTTTTGGGTATACACTCCAAGAACTGAAGGCGAGATCTCAAGGAAGTATGTGTCTATTTGTATTCATAGCAGAATTATTCATAATAGCTAATATGTGGAAGTAACCCAAGTATCCACAGGTAAATGGGTGGATAAGCCAAATGTAATACAAACATACAAGGGGCTATTATTCAGCCTTATAAAGAAACTTCGGACACATGGCTACAATATGGATGAACCTTGTTGACCTTTTGCTAAAGGAAATAAGCCAGTCACAAAAGACAATTACTATGTGACTCCACTTCTTTGAGGTGCCTAGAGGAGTCATATCCATAGAGGTAGAATGTAGAAACGTGTTTCTCAGGGGCTGGGAGAGGGAGCGATGGAGATGTGATTTGATTGGTGTGGGATTTCAGTGTCACAGGTGAAAGACTCTTGGAGATGGGGGGGGTGGAGTGGAATGATCCAAACATACCTTTAAAAAGTAATATATTTTTCTTACAGTTATCATAAGAAACAATTTTGTAAGAATGTTTAAAATGACTGGTGTGACCAGCATTGAACTCAATGATTAGATTTTTATTTTACAAATTTTATTCTGTGTTTTACTCTACATTGTACCATAAAATTATATAAATGGGGTAGAAATTTTAGCTTAAAATGAGATCTTGTCAAAGAATCATTTGAAGGGAAATCCATTTTCATTTTCCAGTCATTTAATAATTAGTAGATTATCTCTATAAAGGGAAGTTACCTCATGTTCCTTAAAATGTAATTATTCCTACGAGAGTGTCTTTCATTGTCTGTAATTTGCTAATCTGAAAATATCATTGTCAGTTAGTTCCAGCTATGAAAATAAAAATTATATGTTAAAGTAAGTTTTCAGAACTAAAAATAGATGCACCTGAAATTAATCTAATGCATTCTACTATCATGTTCTAGTGTAGTGGTTTTGAGCCTGTGCCCAGTTTTAAACAAATCCCTCCAGAGTCTGCCAGTGGGACACAGGACCAATCTCTAGTTTTTGGTATATTCCTTCTTCTTCGTTACTTTTTTCCTAGCATATTAGTGCTCACATTTTTGTTTTTTAAGAACACAGGTGTTTTAGCAGAACCAATTCCTGTTTAAAATAACACCAAGTAAAAAAAAAGCTCATCATGGGAGAAGTTATGAGGAAGATGATGCTAAATGGATGCAGATCACTTACAGTTGACTTTGCAGAAGACATCTTACTGCCTCTTGACTCCCCATATACCAGGAAAAGCTTTGACAGCTCAGATTCATGTTTATAGACACATGCAGACACTCTGAGAACATGAATTGTAATCAAGATACTAATGCAAATACTAAAATGTGTTTCCAATGCTAGCATATTTTTATATGTGCCTAAAGATAATTGCAATAGCATTTTGATGTAATTATCAACCCAAATTCCCTTTTCCAAGGAATATGAGAGGATAAGTAAAAGGCCTAGCACAGTGCCTGGCACTTAATCATTTACTAAACTAGCTCCTCTGAAAGTCAAGACTGTCTGTTACGGGCAACTGAAGGCAGCATCATGAACTTTTTATGTCTAATTGTCATACTTTCTCCCTTGGCTACAGTTCCGTCAGTCTTCTCCCCACCCCCCAGACCCTCACCCTTGCTTCTCTCACTAAAAATTGTATAATGACAGAACAGCCCTCTTAGAAAATACCAGTAGGCTCAGCCTTATCACACAAGGCTCCGTGCTGCTCATATTTTCCCAAACTTAACATTATTTAGTCTACATTTTTCCCTCTCCAGGTCACGCCAAATGCACAAGGTAAGAATAAATTCAATTACTAGATTAGTCCTTGATGAACTACAAGAAGGATCCTTAGTTTTCAACACAAACAACGTAATTCAAGTCAATAAACTTCAAGGAAATACCTGCTAATGAACGATGACTCCTTAACCTCGCTGGAGGACGCCATGGGTTTAACACAGGGAGAGCGGGGAGCAACCATCTCCCATCTCCCTCACAGCTTAGTCACTTGGCAAAAACCAGTTCTCCGTGCGAGAGCCAGACCTAAAACCCTTCTATCTTTCACTCTGAAACCCAAGCATGTTCGATTACCCTGCACTGGTTCCTGACTGTAGGGCGCAACAGGAATTCTAACGAGAACAGCAATGGACTCCATCAGTGCGCACCAAGACTCATGTGTTAGCCCTTAAAGTAACTTTTTGTTTGTTTGTTTGTTTTTTTTTGGTTTGCGAAGGTAGGTCTTTTGTTTTCATCATCAGGGGAGGCTTCATAGAAGACTTAGCACTTACACTCTGCCTTGAAGCCTGACAAGGATTTTTAGACGTGAGAAATGTGAAGAAGGGATTCAAGGCTAAAGAAAGGCCTGAGCAGACATGGATCCGTGGAAGTGCAGTGAATGCTGATGGACCGGGACCGGAGATGAGTCCCAGGCCACTGGAAGGCAGACAGAGCTGAAAAGGGTATCATATGTAATAAAATTTGAAAAAAAAAAAAAAAAACACCCCACAAAACAGTGCAAAACAGCACAGTGTAGCTGATTAAGAGTTTGAGGACCAAACACAATAGAAATAAAATAGAAATAAAATGATAATGCTTTGAGGATTCAAAGAGTAATGTTCATAATGAGTTAATCGTGGAATCTGGAAAATATTATTACCTAGATGTCACTATTGATTTTACTGTTATCCTGAGTAGATGGAGAATACAGATTGCTTTATCCTGTGAGAAAGTTTAAATCATGATGCTTTTATTTTTTTAAAAAAACCTTCTTTATATAAAAAGATGTTGATTTGATCTTTTAGATAAAATAAAAATACAAAACACTGGTGACAATACAAAGACAGAGCTGGGATAAAGAGAGAGCGAGAGAGAGCAAAGGGATAAAACTACGTCAAGTTTATTTTCACATATCAAAAAGAGTTTGTAAAGTCTGGAAAAACCAAAACTTACAAGCATGGTGCATGTAGAATGGATGCTCCCATGTCTAGGGGCCTGGTGATTCTATTTTCTGAATATAAATTCAAAGCATAAGGTCTCTGACTTGGATAGAGTATTTAAAAGTCAACACTGCCCTAAAACTCCTGGATATATGATAACTATCTCTAAGGTCACCTTGTGGATGGAAACACTTAATAATAAAAGCACTTTTATGTTTAAGTAACTAACTACATTTGAAATGATGCCAAGAATTAATAGAAATGATGATCTTTTATAAATTGTGTTATTGCAAAATTCAATATAATAATCAGCCCAAAGAACTCCTACACAGTCGGAAATGGACTATAATGTAAGGATATTGTAAAGGGGAATACAGATGTATTTCAAAGAGCTAAAATAAATCTTGGAATGACATCAAAATGAAGAGAAATCAAAATGTAGAATTTGTTACACTCCATTTATATGTTCCCAAAGAGGTATTTGAAAATAAATCAGTTTATGGTTCTTGGTGATCCCTTAAAGGCACCTACTCTGCCGCACAGGGCTGAAGTCAGAAATCAGCCTTTCCTTGGTGCTCGAAGTGCCTTAGATGCGGGCTCTGTTCTCTCGTAACTTGTCCTTACATCTCGTAATAGGAAATGAAACAGACCTTCAGATGCGCATTCAATATTCTCAGGCTTTTCTTTTGAAAAGATTTTCCCCAAAGTTACAGAGAGCTTTGAAACGTGAGAGGCAGAGAGGTTTTGGAAAGTAGAGCAAGATAAAATTTCTTAAATTAAAGCTCTGAAATACTGACCCCAAATCTTAAATTAAATCTCATTTTGTGCCGTTAGATAGTAAGAGATAGCGAACAATATGGGTGATATTAGGGGGGAAATGTCACAGCACATGTGAAGGGTTATTTCTTTCATTGTCTCTAACATTTAATTGGAATTCTTTGCCAACTTATGGATATAATACCCTGTTCTGGGAATATGTGGGTTATTGCTTGAGCAAGTTTGTCATTCTTTTCAGTTTGAGTTTAAAACAGTTATTTCAAAAATTCGCCAATGTATCCTTGCAGCCCTTCATTCCTATTGTTATCAACCACAGACTGTACTTTGCATATGGATTTTTACTTTACAAATTGCCTTGAACATATACATTGTGATACTGAGATGCTGGCCACAGGTTACAAGTAGTTTACCACAATTTGAAAACAAAAGGAAGGAAAAGTACAATTGTTTGGGCCTCTGTGAGTGCAGTGGAATGAAATACGATGGATAAAACTGATTGTCTAGTTAATTCAGTAGGGAGAAAGGGCATCGTCCAGCATCTGCTGTCCTCCTCAGGGGAAGCTGGTGAGATCCTGTAGTAAATCAGACCAACAAAATCGGCAGCGTCTTATTCCCCTGCATGTCTATCAAGACAATAGGTAAGATGAAAGTAAGAGCACCGGGCAGCACAGGTGAAGCAGGAGCAAGGAAGAAAATCAGAAGTGGAGGCATGGGGTGGTGAGGAAGGCGATTTGAACGGTAAAAATGATAACATTGGATGAACCAAAAGCAGTAGCGGGAAGGCTTTCTGAGTGAAAAGAACCGCAAAGGAAATTCTGCCATCACTAAAATGATGATGGAATTTTAAAGTGAAGTTGGCACACTTAGTGCTCACTGTGAACAATGCGGACGATCACTCAGAATCATAATACTTGCAAAGGGAAGAAAAGACCTCTAACTACTGCCAAGTCTTCCCTTGAGGATGGAATGTGCTGTAGTGTTTTTTTTTTTAAATATAGTAAGATTTACCCAACTGAGTGAGTGAAATAACAATGAATGCATTAATATTTAAAAGGTAAAATTGTACGTATCCGAGAGAGATGTTGAAAGGGATATGGCAAGTTTACACAAGGGTTTGTTCCTCATCTGCACTGACTGGTTATTAAACTGGTCTGTGTGGCTGAATATTAGGACTCGTGTCACTGAGATGAGACAAGAAAGCGAGACAAACATGACAGGCAGGACGGAGCCAGGCGAGAGCTGCATAATTACTGCAAATGAAAAGCCTTCAGCTACCTGCGGAGTAATCGTAAGAGAACATCCCTTGGCGGGGATGCAGCTTCAATGTGCGAAACGGCTGAGCGACACATTCTCAGCCTTTTCGAAAGAAATGTGCACAGTTTTACGAGCTGAATCCTTAATAAATAGATCAACAAAAGTGGGCTTACACAAAGAGACAACCTTTGGAACACCCCGCTTCTGTCGTTAAAGATAGGAACTCTAGGTGAACAGCAAACAAATGCAAACAACACTTCTGCAACTAGTCACAGTTTAAGAGCAATTAAAACCACTTTCAATCCCGGATACATGGCGAAGCTATTTTCCAGGAACAGCTTCACCACAAGCCACTGCACACAAATATGTTTTCCCGTAAATTATTCTTGAATGTTATCAGTAATAAATAAGAAGTTATTTGGAGAAAAAACTTAGCTTTGATAAGTCACTGGAAAGTGCAGTGATTCATCCTGTTTCCACAATCTGATTAAAAAAAAAAACTATTCTTAAAACATTTGCCAAAGTTTGATTAAGTGTTCCTCTTGATTTGAAATTTGCTTAAATTGTTTCATCAATAATGTTTGATGCTACTAATTATCAAATATTTCTAAAATATCATTTGTAATGTTTCAAATAATAGATATCAATGTTTATATAATTAGCTATGCAAAAATACCTTGTAACCACAAAGAAGGGATTATCTTGGTAATATTTTTGTCATAAGTTTAGTGAAATAAGTTGCCTCTAAATAATTTGGGCCAGAACAGAATCAAGGGGGCAGAAACAAGGCAGCGATATTGATGGTTAATTTAAAAATTGCAACATCTTGTGAAGCATCAGGTTTCCCCAGATGGGACTAAGATTCAAAAACATGTGGAGTTCAACAAACAACAGTCTGATAACAAACTTTAAAAAAAATGAAAACAAAAGATTATAAAATAAGTAAATTTTCCTTTTCATTGTGCTTAGATTTTAAAATAAAATGATTTAAAAATAAATAAAAGGGCCCTGGCTGGTGTAGCTGAGTGGATTGAGCACGGGCCTGTGAACCAAAGGATCGAGGTTCGATTCCCAGTCAGGGCACATGCCTGGGTTGCAGGCCAGTTCCCGGCAGGGGACGCATGAGAGGCAACCACACATTGATATTTCTCTCCCTCTCTCCTTCCCTTCCCCTCTAAAGATAAAATAAATAAAATTTTAAAATAAATAAATAAATAAATAAATAAATAAATAAAAGGCACCTCAGTAGAACAAATACGAGAAAGTCACAAAGATCTAACATTGGTATGTGAAAGAAAGACCAATACCCAGAAAGAAGCTTATGTAAAACATTGAAGGAAACAAAAAGTACATTTTAGAAGGGATAAAGCAAACAAACAAAACACAGCTCACAGACACAACATGGTGACTAGCAGAGGGAAAGGCATGTAGGGGGCGCAGGAGAGGGTGAAGGGGGGATAAATGGAGACGGAAGGAGACTCGACTTGGGGTGGTGAACACAACACAATATACAGATGATATGTTATAGGACTGTACCCCCCAAACCTATATAATTTTATTTTTAAAATTCAATTTAAATAATTTAAGTTGTTTTGAGTATTGAATTTAAATAAATTCAACAAATTCAATTTTTTAAAAAAATTAAGCTGTTTTGAGTAATAAGGGGATAATAAAAGTCTTGATTTTCTTACAACTCCCTTAAAAATTATATTTAAACAAATGATCTGCAAGCACTATGCCATCTCTTCATTCGTCCTATTGTTCTTTCACTTCTGGAAGTTGGAAGTACGTACCAGTCCGTGGGTGGCAAAGAACAAACCGTCCCCCAAAAGCCCATCATTAATCAAATGCCAAGGCCACTGCCAAAGATCTCATACTTGGCCGAACTGGCTTAGTGTCTGGTAGCCAAATGCTGTCTGCTCTTATTTCTCATCGACCGCTGCATCTGGCCAGGGGGACCCCCTCGCCCCACGCTCCAAGTGTGGACCCACATCCACCCGCTGTCCTCGGCCCACGTGCCTTCATTGGCAGGAGGAATGGCCAAGCTCAAACTTGGGGCTACAGCCCTTCATGGTGTCTCCTGAGAGGATGCCAATGGGACGACCGCCCTTCTGGGAACAACAGAATCATTCTATTTGTTTTGCCCTGTTTGCATTTTTCCTACTTCCACTTTGACAATCACCAACAGGAAATAAAATCACGTTTCTACACACAGCAAAGGCAAGAGTAGCTTTCACTGTGGTTTAGTCCATTCGGATTCCTCCAAGGGCAGTTTAGAAAAATGAAGCAAATAATCCCTTTTCAAAATACTTTATCTGATTTAAAACAGAAGGGTAACACAATAGAAAATACAGCTCTTGATTCAGCAAGGCATTTAATTAAGGCTACCATTAATCTGGGCACATTTCATTGTGAGGGCATTCCAGCGATTTCCTCCACTTTGTCATCCATCTCTGCACCCAGTACACCCATTTAAAAACACACACACACACACACACACACACACACACACACACAAACTATGTTACACCTTTTGCACAAAAATCAGTGTGCAATTTTTGATTTCTGGACATAAAGTTCTTTTTTAAACCCATTCTTACCCATAAGCAACATGTAAGGATATTCATTGATAATTACAATATTAATTATTACAAAATAGCTGCTGCTACCAACATCTTATGACCAACATTTTTGGATGCTAATTATAAGCCCAACCCCCTGCTAATTGATTTGAACCATCTCATCCAATTTCTTCGCAACAATTAAGGTAGCTTTGTTCCTCTATAATTTATAGGTGAGGAAACTGAAGTACAAAAAACGTTGACCATTATCCTCCAGCGCACAACTGTGAAGTGGTGAAATGATAGTTCAAAGACACACAGTTTTCTGAGGTCTTTCTTCTAAAGTAACTGCATGGACAGTATAGGTGTGCGGATCACAAGTGTTAATGACCTTAAACTCAGTGAAATAGCTGTGCAGTGGGTGGCCAAATCTCTGGTTTACATGATATCAAATGAGTGGATGAACCAAAATAAAAATAAAGTTAATAAAATCAATGTAGCATAAACACATTTTAATAAAGTCGAACCAAATACACATTTCTAATCATCAAATTATAGCATCACATTTAAGCCAAAATATTTTACTATTTCACTACTCAGTTTGTAAAATGATCATAGGGTTGAAAATGGACTTAAATTTTTATCTTCCAAATTATTTCCTGGTATAGGGATGACCTGAACAATATCCTGAGCAATTGATCATCAATGTCTATTTTAATCATTTACCGGGAAAGAAGTCAATTCTTCATAACAGAGCCCAATCTATACTGTGTGCTCTTTTTGAAATCCATTCCACTTCTTTCTAAATTTAACTCATGAAACCAGTTGTCCTCTGAGGAACACATAATTAATTTACTTGCTGATTCTACCTGGCAGCCTTCAAACATTTCCAGGTCTCCATAAGGACCCCAGTGAGCGTCTCATTTCCGGCTTAACTTCCTGGTTCTGATGCACCGTACCCGAAGTAGCACAGTAACATATTAGGATGGATTTTACTGCCATATAGATGTTTAGAAGGAATGCTTATTATAATAATACAGATCTGAACCTCAGATTGTTAATGAAGACATTTAGGTCAGATGACTAGTATGAAAGAATATAAATGTGCTTCTCATGTTCTGAAGCTTGGGTGATATCTTTCCAAACAAATATTTATATATTTCAAATAATATGTGGGTCCATTTTCTTATAAATGTGAATTGAAATCACCAAATATTATCCAAATGAACTCAGGATAGTCTCAGGAAAACCATTTCAGCAAATGGAAAATATGGAAGTCCTTCATTATAAATAAGACTTTACGATCCTTGAGGAGCCAGGGTCCCTAACCTTGTCCATCTGCATCTGGTACTTCGATCATTAAGGGTTTTCCCCATCGATATTTTAGTAGACAAACCTCAGGAACAGGGAGAGCAGAAAACTTCTCTTGCTCCAGATGTGATACCTGGCAAGCAACAAACTACTCCCTGATCCCCAGGAGTCCAAGGAGTATGTTATAAGGCAGTAGCTTATCACAGTGGGAAGTCTGGCATTTTGGAATCCAGCTGTGTGATATACATAAGGCAAGTGGCTTACCTTCCCCGTTTCCCAGCATTACAATGAAATGGTAACCATTAAGATATCTTCAGTCTACAGTAGTCACTGATTTCGTAACTACTTTCCCTTGTTCTCTGAATTGAATGTTCTGCAACTCCAGTGGCACACCAAAACGCCTAACTTCCCTTGACACTGTACTTGCGGTTGTAGCCACGGGCTACTGGTAGACCCACCAGTGTATAATGACATCTTTTTGATGCTATGGCTGGGCTCCAAGCAAGAATTCCACATTCACAGCTATTTTTTAGCAATAAAGTCAGAATAATTGCCTAGTTTTTATTTACTTGTTTTCATTTTTAATAAACTATATTATGGGATGAATACTGTATGAATTCTAAAAGAAGGCCACGTAAATCTACATTAACATCAAGGGAAATAAAATATCACAAGGAAAAGCCCAAAGCTTATGCTACCACAGTGTGGAGAGAACTGTTTTCCACTACAGAAAATGTGATTCTTATCAAGATCCATGCATATTTAATGAGGCTGTTAGAGCAAGACAAATATCAATGTGCATGTTATTTACAAAGGCAACTTAAGTTTTAGGAAAATGGGTTCCTGAAATTACGAAAGTCACTTAAAGCTGGTGTAGCCAAAACCGCATGTAGGAAGCTTGAACAAAATGTGTTTCTCTACAACATGTTCACAAAGTGAATAATATTTCACTAAATTGGAAAATAACTGCTAAAAGAATCTTTCTCTGTCCCCTCCTTCCTTCTTTTCTTCCTTCCTTTCCCCAACCTTCCTTTCTTCCCTTCTTCCCTCCTTCCCTCCTTACCCTCCTCTTTCATCTTCGCAAATGGCTTTACCTAGAAAATGTGCACAATAAGCACAATGGTTATTTTATAAAATAACTTCAGAATTTCATCAGTGTCAGCAAAAAGCAAGAGTTACATATGATATTGAGTTGTACTCGTAACAGCATCAAGCATCTTGAAAGGAGACATTGATCCAAGTGAGAAATCATTCTTTCTGGACCACAGGCTTAATGTTGACAACCATACACCCATGTGGTAGGTTTCTAAACCACCAAAGGAAGCCATGACTTACCCCCACCCCGCCCCACACCCCCACTCTGATCGAAGAGAAAAGCATTAAACTAAGCGGAGGGGGACCCTTCAATTCCCTATGCCTGTCAATTTAGCTTTTGTTGACTATGGATTTGGACACTATCAAAGGCCATGCTCTGATTTTTTATCATGTGTTTTAAATTAGGATCACAACTATTTCTGTTACATGAACATTGTTGCCTATTTTGCCATCATTTCTTCGATTTTATATCGATAGTTCCAAGTGGACTCACTCTGTTTTCTAGATCATAAACCCTTGGTCCGAGAATTCAAAGACAAGTAACTCCAAGAAATGTGATCTGATGTTTTTGAAAACTAATGTAAATTTAAGCTTGACATGTTAGTGATTTGAGCAACTAAGGCTGCATCCAAGGAGCTCATAAAAATTTGTGAATGCAGTGTGAACAATCTCTCTTCTTTTGCTATGGTATCTGAGCTGACAGGCAACTGACAATGGTAGACTGAGCTACCTCTGCAAGTAATGTGTCGTTTCTGTTAGTTTTAGAAGAGTTAAAAATTACTAGAGGAAGTTGAGTTTTGCATCAGCTATGGACAGAAAAGTACACTGTATGCACATGCAGTTGACTGAATGATTGAGGAGGGAAATGTGAAGCACAGGGAACGTTAATGTCTACTAATCCTATCAACATCCAGGAGAGAGAATAATGCAATTTATGCCAGCACTTCGACTGGTTGCAATATTATGCACATAGATCTTATTAACACAAATTTTCAAAACCAGAATATGCGAAAGCTGCATGTCAAAACATAAGACATACTTAACAGAAAGAAGGCTGAAGTTTTAAATGCAAACATATTTTTATCTACCAGTTTACAGCACATTTGTAGGAGTGTTATTTCTTCCTGTTGAACTGTGTCTTGCTTACTTGTCTTATATTATAGATATTCTTCTGGAATTCCATGGAAATAATGACAGCTCATCAATTTCAAATGCAACATAATGTAATTTTAGACTCAGACATTGTTAGTAAGGAGCTTTAACTAAGAAGAATGACATCATATTGTCACCTTTATTTCTTGAAGGGCTCAGATAGAGTTACCATTCTTGCCTAGAAATGGGTTGGTTCTTGCTCATAGTTCAAGGTGTGACAGCGGATTAAAGCAAACACATTTTTTTTTGTGTAAGCAAGTATACATTAGGAGGCATGATATTTCCCTCCATCTATTTTCAGTTTATAAGGCAGAGTATAGATAATCCTGAATTAAAAAAAAATTGAAATGGAAGATTTTCTACCCTGCCAATGTAGAGAGTAGGCAGCAGGCCTGGAATCTAGGAAAAAAGTGCTCACCAACCAACCAATGTGCCTCACCCTCTTGGGGACAGTGGCCCTTGTAAAGCTTTACAAAAATGTTTGAAGTGCTTTCCACTTTCCTCTTAATGCTTCCTGGGGCACTTTAGCTCCTCTGTGGAGAGTCCTGCAGTGTCATTAAAACTGAGGACATCTCTGGGAAGAACTGTCATCCTAGACTGTGAAAAACGACATGGAATCCTTCCCTCTGTGTCTGGTAGGAACCCTGGTAACACCGGGGACACACGCTCATCTCTCAGAAATATTCCCACCCATCACGTATGTCTCACTGGCTGGACCAGGGACCTGTGGGCATACATGGTGGTGGCTCAGGAATCAACTTGGGAACATTAAAAGGAGAGGGTCAGGCAAAGAAATGCATGACGTTATAGTGAACAAACACCTGTGAAAAACAGCTCCTCTGTGTCCATCCAAACAGCAATGGTGGTGGAAATGTTCCTTGGGTGATGATTTTGCTCACAGCCCGTTGTTCCAGGGTGAGAACTGACTACTTCCTGTCTGCCAACCTCCTCCCCACACGTGCAGAAAAGGATCGTGGACTTGATCCAGTAGGGATGGGAGAGCCCTTGTATGCAGTTGAACTGTGCTCTTTAACTGTGTTTTTGGGGGAAAGTCTATCATGAATCAAGGATGGCTTGTTCTGATGAATAGGCAGATGTATTTAATCATTGACTGATTACAGTAAGAGAAAAAACTGGTAGACGCAAACATAAATACCAAAGATTTGATTCCTGCTACTGCTATTGTCTAATTATCTATGTCCCCTTCACCCCCCTCCTTCAGATTCATTTGTCAAAACCAACACGATGATGTTGGGAGGTGGGGCCTTGAGGAAGTGACTGGGTCATTAAGGATGAGACCTCATGAATGGGATCAATGTCCTTATTAAAAACAACTTAGAGACATCCCTCACCCCTTCGGCAATATGACATGCAATGAGAAGTCTTCAAGCCAGAAGAGGGCCCTCACCCAACCATCCTGGCCCCCTGATCTCAGACATCAAGACTCCAGACCTGCTGGAAATTAATTTCTGTTGTTAATAGCCACTCGATCTGCTGTATTTTGTTCTAGCAGCCCAAACAGGCCAGGACAACTACTGTCTTCAGTTCACAGGTTTGGTTTTGTCTTTCACTCAGTAGTTTTTTCACTCATTAGTAAAAAACGAAATTTAGCAATCACACTCTTGGCAATGTACTGGAAGGAGTTGAAAATGAACATATGTCCACAAAAAATACCTGCACCCAGATGTTTACATAGCAGCTTTATTCATAACTGTCAAAAGTTGGAAGCAACCAAGCTATCACTCAACAGGTGAATGGATAAACTGTGACTTCCAGACAATGAAATATTCAGTGCTAAAAAGAAATGAGCTATCAAGCCATGAAAAGACCTGCAGGAACCTTAAATCCCTATTACTAAGTCACAGAAGCCAATCTGATAGGCTACCCACGGTGTGATTCCAACCATATGATATTTTGGAAAAGGCAAAACCATGGAGACGGTAAAAAGATCAATTGTTGCCAGGAATGGGGGTTGGGAGAGATAAATCAGCAGGTCACAGGAATTTCAGAGCAGGCAAATGCTCTGTATGACACTATAACAATGTGTTATGCACGTGCCCAAATCCATAGAATGAACAGTACTGATGGTGTTGTTCATAAGGTAACAACCCCAGGGTAACAGTGTTACATAAGGTAAACCATGGACTTGGGGTGGATACAATTTGTCACTGCAGGTTCATCCTTACCATTAAAAGAACTGTATGTACCCTTTTGGTGACTGATGTTGATAATGGGGCATGTTATGCACACATGGAAACAGAAGGTATCCAGGAAATCTCTGTATCTTCCTCTTAACTTTACTGAGAAAACTACTGTAAAAAGTAAAGACGGATCAAAAAACTATGGTACATTTGCAGAATGGAATTCTGTGCTGCAGAAAGAAAGAAGGAGCTCCTACCTTTTGCGACAGCATGGATGGAACTGGAGAGCATTATGCTAAGTGAAATAAGCCAGGTGGCGAAAGACAAATACCATATGATCTCACCTTTAACAGGATCCTAATCAACAGAACAAACAAACAAACATAATATAACCAAAGACACTGAAATTGAGAACAAGAGAGCAGGGGTAGGAATTTCAAGGGAAAAGGGGAAGGGTTTAGAGCAACAAGTATAAAAGACACATGGACAAAAGCTACGGGGGGGGGTGGAAATGGGAGGGAGCGGGGGAGGACTGGGGCGGTGGGGCTGGGATGGGAGCAGAAGACAGAAAACTGTACAAGAACAACAATTTAAAAAAGTAAACTCTCATAGAGTAATCACTATGGGACTCTCACAGAACACTGAGAATACTTTTTTAAAAAATAATCCTGATTTCCTCTTCCATTCATCTTGAAAATTTGATAAAAATCAGACCACAAATGAAACAATATGTCCATACAATATCAAACATTCACAGATGATCAACCACCCATGACCCTCTGAGCTATGAAGTAGTTGAACAATTTGACATAATAAATGTCTAGCTCAATAATGATAGTAATTGACATAGTAGTAAATGATTACCCATCACAGGATAAAGTTCAAATATTTGAACACTTTAGCATTACGTTAACCTATATGTCACCAATGACCTTACAGGAGTAGAAATTCAAAAGAGACTGTGATGTCAGGGTGATAAAGATACTAATTTAAAACAAAAGCAGTGGGCACTGAGAGAGCTCTGTCATTTGTTTTAATGGAATTGTACCAAATACACACTATGTACATGGTGTAAAAATTGTCGCAGATGATTAATGATTTTCTAAACCATGGTATGAGTTTCAGATCATTTAAATAAGCCCATTAACCCACACAGTATTTTAATCATAACCTTTGTTCCTCAATACGAATGTTCAATGTCAAATTCGCTTTCGAAGTTGTAAGTGCTTGGACTCGCAGGTCTGAAAGTCTCCTTTTCTTTCCACCAGTCACCCCGTGGTTGGGTGCTTTAGTCATTCCAGAAAAAAAGACACTTAGATTTTTCTCTGGAGGATGGATTAAAGAATTCTAAATCCAGACTCTCTAAACTTTAAAAATTCTAAAAATGCCAGTGTATCCATGAAAATGAAGCAATGCCACTCAGAATGAGAGTAAAACCAAGAATCAGAGTTAAAAAGATGGATTTAGGAAGATCTTGTCATTTCTTCCTCTGTCCCCCCTTCCTCACTTTTAGTCTTTTAATACATTTTTGTCTGGAAACACATGTGTTAGTTACACACACACACACACACACACACACACACACACACTTTCATTTATACTGCAAAATGGCTTAAAATAAAAAATGTTAATTTACAATTAGAAAAGATAAAAATATGCAAAATTTGCAAGCAAATTGTTTAGAAATTATTGATAAAACAAGGTAGCTTCATTTGGAAAGCATGTCATGAAATTTCTGTGAGAAAAACACTGACTCTCCAAAAAACAATAATCTTTAAATTCTGCAGGCTCTTTTATCATTTGTCTCCTCAAAACAGTAAACAGTGAAAGGATAATCTATTAAGTTAAATGAAGGCTTTTTTTCCCTTTACAACATTCATTGGAAATCATTCCCAAGTGTCTTCCAATTCTAAAATTGATTCTAAATAGGAAAATACGTATCTTTCCTAGGAATGATTAACAGCAACAACAGCAGAAATGGCCAGTTTACTTGAAAGACTGTCCATATTTAAATAAATTGTCACAACCAGGAGCTAAGCAAAAGATTAGATAAAATGAAAATGTTAGGAAAAGATTACATCAAATAGAAATGATATTTCAGAGTACCAGATATTAGAACTATAAAAGACTTCTTACAATGTGGCATTTTCAGCAGCTCTATCATCTTAATAGGCTTTCAAGAGCAGGGATAGATATTCACAGATTGGTGAGAATAACCATCAATGTGTACTGAAAGGATTTGACATAAAACAATTTTTTGCATGGGCCCCCTAATGGAACATCCTAGGGAAAAATCACAAAGGCAAGTAGTTCGATCAGGGTAGGAGAATATTGCCAAAACGTAAAGAGAAAAATGTGCATATTTATTCCTATGCATAATACAACTACATTTGGAAAATACGGGCAGGGCCTCAGACCTACGGCTGATGAAGGCCAAGAACTAATGCAACAGTTTGCAAGCCATGGGGATCGGCATGCGGAACTGTATTCAAGTAGCCTCTTCTTTACTGCATTAGCACAGGTTTCAGTTAAAATGCAATTAAGAAAAAAGAAGGGGCACTAGGCTTGTGTTTTATACAGTTTTAACCTGTTCAAATGTGTGTGTGTCCAACCTTAAATTCACTCCTTCCTCCTCACATAATGAGAAAAACAATCAAAATCAACAAAATCGTTCTTAAAAATCAGATTAGGAAAAACTCTTTAAGAGAAGACTCATGGATAACTTGCCATTAGAGATAAGACTAAAACATATTCATGTTTTTATCTCCTCGTCTCTGAATTTCTGGTTGAAAAAACACACCTTGAATATATTTCACTTCTAGTATCCATGTCTCAGCACAGAACAAGCACTCAATAAATAGTTGCCTAAAAACAAATTTGCAAATACTTTTTTCCCCTGATTTTTCAATTTCCAGAAACTGGCATGAAGTAGGGTGAATTTTTCATTCTACTTGAGAAAGCTAGGAATTTTAGGCTTATTTTTTGTTTGCTTGTGACCTTAGGATCATGGAAGGCTCATGGGCACGGCCCCCAAGATGACTACTACATGCCATGCCGAATTTCTTTCCTTAGAGCTTTTCAGTTACCATTGCAAGAACTACATAAATGAGAAAATGTTCCTTTTATCTTTTACACTATGTGGCCAAGTAGCTAGATCACGCATACCAAAAAGTAAAGAATGAAGTCATGAATTCAAGGTTTCTATAGAAGCTTAGAAATGCATCATTAGTAAGAGGATGAGTTGAAACAGTAATGTTTCAACAGAGAAAAAGGAGTGGACCACTTTGGGACTTTAACCTAGGCGGCCATATCTAAAATACATCTTTGATCCGAAGCATTGTGTTCATTGACCTTTAGAGCTCCCAAGGTCATTGGAAGCTAAGACTAGAGCACGAGAGGAGATAGAATAACATTATTAATTTTACACAATACTCTGCAGAACTCCTTAGATACATTCTGGTGGCAAAATGTCCAACCCAAACACCTATTTCTTAGCTAGAAGGAGTCACTGGTGGACTCAATGTTGGGGAGCTAGATTCCCAGAAAACTCCTAAAAAGGACAAACTGCTAGCAGTACCCTCTTTGTGACGTCCCTTCTTTCTTCCTAACACCTAGAATAATATCCCCCGCAACCTGAACTCCAGGAGTACGAAGGGCAAGTAGGGGCCTGACTTTGAAAGGTGGACACCCCACAGTAGGATGGCAGCATCAGAGACGAGAGGAACGAAGTCACTAGTGACCATGTACACCTGGCTTGTCTAAGACAGAGGGAAATGAACTTCCCGTTGCATCAAACCACTGTGAAATTGGGTTTCCTTTTAAATGGCGTTCTCCCGATGCACCGAAGCTGCAGGGCGAATCCCCCAGCAGGCTACATGCAAGAATCAGCCAGTAAATGCGTGGAGGGGTGGAACAACAAATTGATGTTCCCTTCTTTAAAATCAATAAATTAAAAAAAAAATAATGATGAAAGTAGCTAGCTATGTTTCAGGTAAACGAACTGCTGGCCTTCCCTGAGAGTTTAGAAGATGCGCCCACCTTTGGATCCAGCTTAGCAAATGACCCAGCAGGCAGGCGCTGGGTGGTTCACCACCACCGGGAAAGGACTTACCTGCCGAAACCGACCAGGACAGAGGCCTGCTTCTTGGCATTGGAGTTTGCGCTGCAGCACAAAGCAGATAAAGAATGCCACTCCACTTAGGGAATGAAACGTTCCGGAGAGAGTTTTACATTTCCATCACTCACCGAGAATCAAGTATTCAGTCCACGCGAGCGACTGACACTGGGAACACGGCCAACACGTCAAACCATTAGGCAGTTATTTCGCTTAAAACTCCAACATACTTACAATTTCTGAAATTGGGTATCTGTTTTACCAGGTGATAGTATCAATAGTTTATAGAGACTCATGAATCCGTAGGAAAGGAATTCTGACAAGACATTTGGAAAAGAAGTAGCTTACAGTAGCATGGTATTTTGTGGCATTTATAAAATATACAGATATTGAAAACTACTCAAATATACTATCTGGATGAAAAGATGCCAACTGTGAAGAAAAAAATATAACTTTTGCCTTATGGAAAATAGCACTGTTATTCCAGGCTCTTCAACCTGTTAAGCATCTATTAAAAAATGCCACAGAAATAAGTTCTCTTAATTTCTAGCTATTTGCTTGCTGGCATACATTCACGTAGTTGTGTTGGAAAAAATTTTTAAAGGATCGGTACTTTCTTATGAGATATATATAAACTGAACAAAAATACTCTTTGAAGTTCTCATTGTTTCACTTTTCTGTTATCATTTCTCAGATAAATAAATCAGTGTGATAAATAAATTATATAGTAAAACATGAAAGTAATTTACCTTTAATATATTGAAACAGTTTAAAGTTTTACAAAGAGTGATTTGAATATTCTTTGAATAAGCTAGACATAAAGGTTTGTAAAGCTTTTAAATTTCATAAGGAAATTCCTTTCTTATTACACGTTAAATAGAAATCTTTACCTTTCTTCAAAACCAAGAGAACACACTCAAAAATAAGTCATTGCACACTGCTCCAAACTTCAGGGATAATTGCTCAGACTGATAAATTGAAAAAGAACAAAAAATTATGTCAAATTCTGCTTTCTTTGTGATAAAAAAATAAAAGTTTGGATGAACAGAGCATTTCTATAATACATGTCATGTATCATTTTGACCAAAGAAAATTTGACTTAGATTTTTTTTGAAGTTACCATTTCTTTTTTTTTAAAATTATTATGGTATTGATGTTCTTTTTTTAAAACATTTTATTTATTTATTTTTAGAGGGGAAGGGAAGGAGAGAGGAAGAGAGGAAGAGAAATATCAATGTATGGTTGCCTCTCATGCGTCCCTTGCTGGGAACTGGCCTGCAACCCAGGCATGTGCCCTGACTGGGAATCAAACCTCGATCCTTTGGTTTACAGGCCCACGCTCAATCCACTGAGTTACACCAGCCAGGGCTGACTTAGACTTTTAAAACTATAAACTGCACCCTCAGAACTCAGTGAGCGTTCATCTGTCTGGGCAATCCTAGTCCATGGGGGAAGCTGACCAATGGATGAGCACTTTTTCTGAGTGTCGAATGTGGAAGAGTGGATGAATGTACTGGAGGTCTGTTGATGTTAAATATTTGGCAATGACAAGGGTTAGCATGAAACAAAGAGATGTCTTCTAAAATAGCCACCGTGCCTCTGCTGAGAAGATTAAGATCTAGGTGCTACGTGTAATGAGAATGGTTAAATTCAACAATTAAAAATATAGAGTATGTATGTTACAGCTTTTACCCAGAGGAAACCCACATAAATGTCCCTTTGCTAGTGAACAGAAAGGTGGTATAAAATGTTTGTGAATACCAAAATAAGTTTTTGTGCAATGTCTCAAAGACTTTTTGCCTAACCTATACTGTGCATCACATATAACACACAATTCTTCTCCCCTATCAGAATCCCAAATCTCTCTGCACCGCCCTGCCTAGTCTCCAAACCTACGAACCTGTGTACCTTCATCACGCTCACACTATGGTATAAATGGCATGATTTCCTCCCAAGGGTAATTATACTGTAACAGATGTTCTCTCTCCCTCTCTTCCTCCCCCACCACCCCCCTAAATAGGAAAGTTAGAACTCTGCATATAAGACATTTTTGTGACATCGCATCCTTAGGGCAGACACATGGATGGCTGTAACTCAACAAAGATACATTATATCTTTGCTGTCCATGAACAACCAAACTAAAGCAAAAAAAGCTTCATTTACAAAACATTTTCACTAAAGTGATATACGCGGCCTCTCACCAGAGATCAGGTTTTGTTTTGAATCCGTTCCACGCTTCATATGGCTGGGCTTTTTATAATAAGGTGTGTTGCTTACCAGGCGAGGGAAGAAGCGCAGCGGGGGAAGCATGAAATCTGCCTCTAATTAGGAATTCAAAATGCGCAGAACGAAGAGGCAAAGGTGGCTACTTCTTAGTATTCCTCCGCACGATGTGAAGTGTGGCCATGATAACATGGTGCACCAAAGAAAGGCAGCACCGATGCCACCTGACAGGAGGCTAAGCCAAGTTGGGCTTTTGCTGTAAAACTGGTGTTTTGCAAGTGAGAGGATAGTTACTGGAAGTGTGTCAGCGGCATCACTTCACGTGAACAGATACGATTTGGTTTGATTAAAATTTCACCATTACTGGTACACAGAATGATCACGGTGAGCTACTCAAATTTAAACCCTTTGATTTGAAGCAGCTGTAAAGAAAACATGGATACTACAAGCATAATTAAAGCAAAACTGGTTATTACCACTTTAGTTCTCCTTGTTTGGTACTGAGGTACTTACATGAATGTGTGTCTCTGCACTTAATTATATCCCCTTCTCTTTAAAAAGGGAGTGGATCGCACATCACCAACCAATCACCATACCCAGAAAGGTCAACTTTCTCCCCAGTGCCCCTGCCACGTGGATTTTGCCACCATCCCGTAATGACTGTCTCCCAGAGGGGCCCCTGCTCTCCATCCCCACTGATACTAACTTAGTCTAATGGGGCCAAATCTCTCTAACTTGAACATCCTCTTAAAAAATCTTGCCTCTTGTTCTCAGTTGTGTTTTCTAGACACAAAATCTGCTCAAATTGCATTCTTCCCTAGAATCCTGCCACAGCTCTTCGCTACCTGTACAACAAAACCCTGAAATTCTGATATATAAGTCACTTAAAAACTGGGCCCAGCTTCATTTCTCTGTCCCCACGTTCCCT
Source organism: Anoura caudifer (assembly GCA_004027475.1). Classification (NCBI taxonomy): domain Eukaryota; kingdom Metazoa; phylum Chordata; class Mammalia; order Chiroptera; family Phyllostomidae; genus Anoura; species Anoura caudifer. The sequence continues at coordinate 65,485 of PVKU01005039.1, forward strand.
CCCCTCCCTAGAAGCTCAGGTCCTTGAGACCCCTGCTTCTCCTTTGCCTGAGATGCATGGGACCACTGTCCCAGGGGAGACTTCGCCAGTCACAATCACTAGGTCACAGTTCCCTATCTACTTGCCTCTCCTTACGTGCTTCCAAAAGGGCATTCTTAACTGGGGGTAACTTTGCCCAGAGGGCATTTAGCAAACTCTTTTCAAAGGCAATTTCTATCTTCACATTATGAAATAAACAGGGACACTTAATTCAAACCCTGTAAAGTGTTGTCCTTCGAAGTTCGGTGTGACACTCTACTTAAGCCCCCAGTGTTTCCCTGTGTAATTATTTTGCAAACCAGAACACTTTGATATTGAGAGGAAATACTGGGAATGATGAATCCCAGTGAAGCCGGCTACAAGGCAGGACTATCCCAACAAATGGTGAGATGTGGTCATAGGTCCCCTACCCTGCTTTGGAACAGATTTGCCTGAGAAACTATATGTAGACAAAATGAAAACAAAGCAAGATTGAGCAGTAGCATCAATCAATTTTATAAAGCATATCTAACATCGAACTTCAATTTTTAAAAACTGAGTTCCTTAGGCATGCTTTCATTGACCTTCATTGTATTGGGCTTACGCACATCAACTATTCAAAGTATGAGTTTATCAAAGAATCTTCTTGTTCACCTGGGTCAAGAAGCTTTTCCCCCTATGACAATCTTAAATGGGAGAGTTGAAAGGCAATGGTGTTGATTTCTTTTCCAGGCTCACCCCTGCCACAGGGGGAAGATTGGGGATCACTCTCTTACCACCTGTGTTTTCAGGAACAACCAGGCAGCATGTGGGGTGCTGCAGTCCTAAGAGAAGGAATCTGGGGTTTGCTGAGGGAGCTTCCATCCAGAGAAAGGGGCAGGGAAGTAAACAAGCCATCCTAATGTCACATGGGCGACGTTATATACCCACACGACATCCAAGGGGCATAAACATACCTAATCCTGGGTGTACGGTCAGGGTACCAGCCACTTAGACATGAAACGTACCTGGGCAGTGGGTAGGAAGAGATCAGGAACGTCTTAAGGAAGAAGAAAGTGTATGAAAATCTTTACAAATGTGTAGGAAAAGCCTTGTTCAGAGAATAAAGGGCAGTTCCATTTGACTGAGGCATGAGGGGCTCGGTGAAGGGCAAGAGGGGGCTCTCCAAAAAGAGGGATGGATGGGGAGGATGAGGCTTGGAGGAGCCATCAAAGGCCTTGCCATCAGAAGAGGACAGGAACCAAATAGCATATTAATTAAAGGTCTCTGACATCGCTGCAAAGAGGTGAGACCCTGCGGCGCAGACACCACTGGGCATGTCCTGTGGGCAAATCAAAATGTGCCCCCGAACTAGGAATGATGAACACAGGGCGTAAGAAGGGCCCAGAGGTGGAATCCACAGGACCAGCGGCTCGGCCCGTGCAGGTTGGATGCTTAGGTCCTAAGTCTAAGGGCCTCCATGCACAAAGGAGACATTGCAGAATTTTTAAGTCTCTTCCATTTTTTACACATATGGCAGTAAGATATTTTGTTTTAGAACATTAGCAAATTTGGAATAAGGGTCTAGAAAACGAAAGGAAAGGGTCCTGAGGGATGGGGGCCATTTTCCACTTCATACCACTTTCTACTTTCCACTTGGGCCCCACCGGTAACATTGGTGCCAAGAGGGCTCAGCAAGGATCCCGGACTCTGGCTCAGGAGGCTAAACAGATCGTGGAGAAGGAGGTAAATCCGATGAGTCAGATTTGAATATGTTCAGTTTGATTCATCCTGAGCAGCATATAATGACCTCTGGTAGAAAGAAAGAGAAGACTGGGACTAATGGGAGGGGTCTGCAAACAGATCACATTAAGTAGCGTGTCAGTCATGTGAGTGAATAAACACATATCAAGACATATGTCATCCTACACACACACACACACACACACACACACATACACACTCAACCTGGGGAAAAAATAAGTAAATTCACAAACAATCACTTACTACTTCTGTTCTTGCTACAGGTCTTGCTGAGAGAATTTAAGTAAGAATTTACTCATGTCTTAAGAGAGTGGGACAAATAAATCCAGGGGGCCCCAAGTAAGAAAGCAAGGGGCCTCTTTAGCTGGGAAAAAGAAAAACATGCAGATGATACAATCCACATGCAGCTCACAGTCCCAGGACTGGAACAGTGCATTCACGCCAACTGAACTGTTGCGTCAGCTCCTTTGGCCTGTTGGAGCTGCAGGGTTTTAGAGGATCGCTCACCTGCAGATGTGAATGGAGGTCCATCAGGACACACTTAGGTTCTACAAAATCTCCATCAATCACGAGTAAGGAAAGTGGTCAAAGGATTTTAAAAAGCAATAGATTTGGCCCACTTAAAAAACTGCAATAATATTCTAACCACACCAAGGAGACAAATACTTTGAAATAAGAAAAGTGCCTATATTTATAAGGAGTGCAGAAGATAGCTGAATTTCTTCCATTTCCAAAAGTGGATTTATTTTTGTAATTCCATTGATAGTTTTAATTTTGCTGAAAGCTTTATATAATGGTAAATAAGCCATTAAAAAAAAAACACACAAGACATTTGAGGAAGGAGAAAGCTATTCTGATAAAACACACAACAGTGAATTCAGAGGGAATTACTATCGTATTCAGATCTTCCTATTTCCGCCTTTCCTTAAAGCCTGCCCAAAGAAAACAACGTGTTTAAAAATAAATAGGCTTATGGGGAAATGGGAGGAAGGATTCCTGGGAGTCGTGGAAGAGGTGGCCCAGGAGAAGAGGGTGGGCCGTGCGCCCTCCCTGGTGTGGCCTCCAACTGAGGCATGGGTGGACCAGCCACCGACCAGTCCAGTCACACGAACTGTCAGAGCCATGGTCAAGTTCCACAGCTCCGGGTGTCAACCCAGCTCCCGAGGCTTCCAGAGGCTGCTCAAGCATCACCACCTCGGAATTGTGTCTGTGCACACCTGGCCCCCATGTCAGGCATCTGTGGCGACGTAAGAAGCTCCGGGGCCTTCCCTCCCCAAGACCCCACCCGGAAGGTACGTAGGCCACAGACGGGAGCCGCAGCTCCTTCTCCAGCCGCTGCTGGCTCTCACACGACTTCAACCTGGGTGATTAAGGGTTGGCCACCTGCCATGTCAGCAGCGCCTGTCTGAGGCACGGAGGAGAGGCACTGAGGCTGAGAGAGGATGCCCCAGGCACCCAGTCCCGGAAGAGATGCAGCAGTCACTGCACATGGGAGGCTGAAGGGCATCAGATGCCACTCCAGCTGGTGTCCAGCATCTGCCCGCGCTTGGTCAGCAGCCTCTGGACTGCGCTCTGGCTGGTGGGAGACAGCAAGGGTGGCCCCGTGATACTGATGCCGTCACCCCATATGGTTAGGGAGGGGCTTGCCGCCACCAGATCGAGACCTGTACCAGCTGGAAGGCCAACAAGAAAGTGCCCCAAGCCCGAGGGGCCTGGCTCTGCCTTATGATTCTTTCCTGCGGCTGCTGTTGTACAGTGTTTTATGCCCAAGGCACCCCAAGAAGATTGTGACTTGCGCATTAAACAGCCATCAGATCCCCATCTACTAATTGTTTATGAGGCAATTCCAGTGCCTAGATCATGAATTACACTCGAAAACAAACTGTTATAAAGAGCAAATAATTGTACATGTCATGGCGACTCCTCCAGAAAATAGATTTCTAACCAAATTGTTTTTGTGAAGCCACTGTAAATCAATACAGACAAAACGAATACGGCATAAATACTTCACATGCTAAACTCTGCTGTAATATCAATTAAAAATCTAAATAAAATGCCAGAAAATAAACTCCAGGACTGCATTCAAAAAACAAAACAAAACAAAACAACAACATTATAGTGTGAGTAAGAAGGGTATTCTAAGAAGCCAGGGATGTCCTAGAATATTAGGAAGTGCGTAAACCAAATGCACAATGTTACTGTATCTGAGAAGAACATTCAAACGATCCCTCTTCGGACACTGAAAAGAAATGGATTGAAACAACACTGATTACTGTACTGGCGAACAAAACACTGAGTGAAACAGAACGGCGGTTTCTTACCATGATTTGCAAACCTAGGAGCCACTAATACTCTTTATCTGCCAGTGTGGTACGCACAGTCTCATTTGCAGGCTGGCACGCAGCTGGCGTGCTGTGGTCGGTGCTCAGGGACCGGCCCAGGGCAGTGCAGCCAGAGCTGCCCTCCTGCACCTTCTTGCCTGAGGTCCAGCCGAGCGCTGCTCGGCCTTGTTTCGGTGCCCCACGGAGGTGGCCTCAGGATGGTGATGGCAGGGGACCTCGGTGTGGTCCAGCACAATCCACCTCTGCGGCCAGCGTACAGGGGTTGAATGCCAACGCTGGTACCATGGAGGGGACAGCCTCAGGCAGGTCACTTGAACGCATCTGAACCTTGTTTTGTCGTTTGTAAAATAAAGCAGATATAATCTACCAGGATGAACTGTTGCAATGTTGAAGACTAGTCTATGTGAGGCATGTCTCAAAATTTGCAAAATTCACTGTTTTGGGTAACATTATAGAACATAACCGCTGTGAAGGATGCAGACTGAGTGTGTGCATTATATGCATCTATAGATGCATATATAACTTGATGTTTACATATGCATGTGTACATATTTACATATGTGTATGTATATATTTGTGTGTTCTACAACAGGCACAAATGTATAAAATATATTTTTCATGAATATATATGAAAAGGGAGCCTCATATTCATGAGCTATAAGAGAAGTTTTATTGCCAAGTCAAGAATGTGGAAATAACCAACTTTACCATCGAACACAATACTAAATATTTTCACCGATCTAATTAAGCAAAAGAGAGAAATAGTATAAACTCTATAAAAGGTAGCACTGAAAATAGCAATATTTACAGATGAAATCATTGAAACCTGGCAACTCTACAAGACTCAAGCAAAAACTTCTGCAAACAGTAAAATAATTCAGCCAGGTAGAGGGGTGTGAAGTTAAAATGCAGAAAGCAGCAGCCTTATTAAAGAGATAAGGGGATAGAAGAACTTATTTATATTATCAACAAGAATAAAAAGCATAGAAAAAAGCAATGCAAGTGGGAAAAGCCTACCTGAGAAAAATTTTAAGACCTCCTTCACAATCACGAAAGCGGACGAACACACTTGATGTCATAGGGTGTCAGGCGTCGTCAGAGGGGTGACACCCTATGACATCCTGTTTCCTGGTTGGTTCACACAACCAGGTTCTGTGTGGGTCCCATTGTAAGTTGTGCCCATACTTCTCTCCTCCGTCACAATGTGCCTCATTTCACACATTTGGTTTGTGTCTTACAGATCAGTGCACCCCCGTTCACCTCTTCATGAAGCGGGCACTTATTGAGGACCTACTACGCGCTGGCCACTGTTCTCGGCAGTGGAAAGAGAACTGTGTAGTACTCACACGGAGATATTTCCTTTGTGGAATTTACATTCTAGGGAGAGAGGCAAAGTAACAGCAATGAATAAGTGGAGAAATACAATAACAAAACAAGTACAGCTTGAGATTAGTGCGATGAAGGGAAAAAAATAAACCAGCAAAACAATTTAAAAATAAAAAGTTTCCAGGGATCCAACTTGGATACATACGGCAGCTAAGAAACACTTTTTTGACATTTAAGGACTGACGTGGAAGCTAAGAATGAGAAGACTATGAGAAAAGCCGGGAGGCACACTCTGGAGGAGAAAAACAAAGGAAGAGGCTAGGAAAAGTGCCTGTGTGCCAAGCTAGCATGAGTGTCAGGGGGCGAAGGATGCTGTAAGGGAGGCATCGCGAGACAGAGCCAGTCCAAGAAGAAGTATGCAAGTTATGGAAAGCAACTCAGAATTTGTTCCAAGAGCAACAGGAAAAAAAAAAATCCCTGAATATCTTTGGTCAAAGGGTTGATGGGATCTAATTGACATTCCTGGGAAGTCACTCTGGCTACTCTGAGCAAATTCACTCAGGCCAGTTGGGAATCCTACGATAATGGTCCAGGTCAAATACTGTATGTATCTTAAGTTAAGGCTGGGGTATGGGATGGAGCAAAATGGGTGAACTGGAGATTTAACAGGACTTGTTAATGGAGTGAATGTGGTCTGTGAGGAAAGGGGATACTGGAAATAATCCATAGATTTTAAAGTTAAGCAAGTAGCAGAGTGATGGTGAGGAAATCTGAGCAGGCAGAATATTTTTTGGAAAGATACCAGGAGCTCCATTTTCAACATCTTCATTTTGAGATGGCTATTTATGGTAATATCCAAAAGAAGATGTCATAAACACAGACAGACATGAGAACTGGCGTGGCCTTCTGGAGAGAGATCTAGACCAGAAAGATACATTTTATGTATCTCTATCAGTAAGTACTTGTATTTAACACTTGCAACGAGACCGAATGGTATTCCTGAGAAAGACACCTCAGTTTCAGTGGAAAAGATGTACGAGAACCGAGATGTGAGTCAAGTACACATTTAAATAAGTAGTAGTAGATCTCTTGTGATCAATAAAAATACGTCTAGTTCAAATGAAAGGAAGAAGGAAACTTATTAACTAATATACAAGTAAATCTAGAGGTAAGGTGGCTTACCCAGGTTGCGGGTTCACCGCTTCCATGATGTTGGCAACCCACAAAGGTAGTCTTCGCAGCCTACCTACTTTACACATGACACGGCTCACCATCGTAGACAAAATCCATCTTGCGCAAGGTCACAAACATTCAGTAAACAGAGGAGCCAGGCAATCAAACTAGGCTTATTTCTATCACACCACCCTATCTCTCATAAAAATATTTTAATGTCCCTCATTATGATATTACAAACCTATGAAGATAAGATGGTAAGTTGAGTTCTCTGTTTTTTTTTCCCAACAAAATCTATGAGTCTCAGAACAACTTGATAGTTTGATGGGAACTGGCTAGAACGTGTCTCAGCTCCTACATGGATCCTCCCTCCTACCCGGCCTATGGTACCAGAGCTCCTAGCTACACCCCGGTTATAAAAGAAGCTTGACCTGTCCTTGTGTGTCTGATTACTCAAAGGTGCTATCTGAAACACTTTCAGTGTTGGTCACCATGCCACGTATTGACAACACCTTGCCTCCTTGACCTTCCTTCCCCCAAAAAAGGCTCTGGAGTAGGCAGAGTTCTCAGGAGGCCAGTGACCTCACCCTTGGGGATGGTTACAGACCATTATGTGCTGAGCCAGCCTTGAGGTTCGGGAGTGGAGTCCACATTGCTTTTATTATGGGATTTGACCCTCGTGTACTATTTTTAAAATGAAATCAAGGTGAAAGTGATAAAAGCATCCATTTACGTCCTATCTCTATTTTTAGACATTGCTGTCTCTAACGTTAATGGATCTTTAACATTTTATTTGGTCACATGCATATCTACCAATGACCTTGAGTTTTTCTTTTTAGCTATCTTGCCTTTTAGCCTAAATCATATAAAATATTCATAAACTCCTGCCAGAGATTCACTGTGTCAAATAATAATAATGTAAATGAACGGCAGTGAATAGCACATTTTTTCACTAAATCCATCAGCTAATTCTCATTTATGCCCCAACCCAATTTCATTCAGCACACACTGAAATCCTGCACATCTTAGGTGTATGGATCATTACTTATTTCCAAGACTATTGCAATGTTCTCTTTCTTTTCATACAGATAATTTGTGGAAATTAACTTCTTCAGATTTTATAAGGCAATTTCCATTTTAGAAAGTTTTATATTAAGCCAAAATCCTCTGAGTAAAGCTTAGAATGCATAAATTCAGAAGTACAAAGGTGCCAATAATCGGTGGTGGCAGAAAATCATGAGAACATACAAAGCATAGACACGCGTGCTGCATTAAGACCCGCATTTATCACTGGCAGAGAACATGTGTGGTGATTCATTTTCTCTCTTGATGATAACTCTTTTCTTTAAAAAATACACATGTTTTTCTACTTCAGGAAGTCTAAAAACTTGCATTACAATGAACCTTCCAGTTCCATTTACTCTTTTCACTGAAGTATAAAATGAGACAAAAAGAAAAAAACAAGATGCATGAACATATTTGGAAAGACTCTTGAGCTTTGTTTTTTTTTTTTTTAATCCTCCCCACTTCTCCTCCTAATGACTTCATACTTAGAAACCCTGTCACATCTTTCCTTGTCTACACAGCCAGGATTTACATTCCCCCTCCTGAAACACCACCACAAATGAAAACATTGTTTTTGGTTCCAAGTGCACATTCAGAGGCTGGCGAGAAACTTGGACATGCACACTCACTTAACAAGTCCGAACAAACTCATCCTTCAACTTAATAGAGTAATACGTTTAAAAAAAATCCCGAACTCTACATTTCTGCAAAAGACCAAACTGAGCCAAAATTCTATTTTTTTAAAGGAGACAGGGAATGGGGAGCTCAGTCCTTAATAATCTTCCTCTGCAAAAGACCCTACTTTTAGCAAATGCTGAAGCAAAGTACATATTCATTAAACTTTTTCTCCCTCTAAAGCATGCCACTCAAAGTTGTCCTTGATCCGACAACGCACAAGCCCTTCTAATAAATTCACCTGCTTTCAAATATTTAAAAATTGTCGATCCTTATATGTACAGATATATTCCTTTCACAAAGTCGGCAGCCACGGAGTTGGCCCCAGCACAGGTCAGTGGGTCCGCCTGCGTGCGGCACACACGGACATGCCTTGTTATTTATGCACCTTACAGTCCCCGCCATGTAAAGGAGCCACAGCGACCCAACCCAGCACGCGCGAATCCTGCCGTCAGTTCAGCTCACTGCAGTCATGTGGACCCAGGCTCCTTCTCAGTTTCCTCAAGTGCTTTCACCTCTTTGGACTGGCAGACGGACAACCCAGAACAGATACTGTATTGATCCGTGTCTGCTCAGTGGTGCAGGTGGAGAGGCATATGAAAGGGGGCCCTTGACGTTAGTACATTGGCACGCACCCATTGCGGGGCGCGTTTCCCCCCTCTATTCATCTGAGGTTAACCAGGAAAATATCGAACTGGGTGTTATGTATGAGGTCATTCACAGAGTAATTGCTTTGTGTGTTTTTAAAAAAAAATTTTAGCGGGCCGTAAGATTAAGGAGAACCGAAATTTCTTGTTCTAGGATCAAAACAACAGCAATAGAACTTGGCTTCTGATTCATGGAAGACAGTACTGACGTCCTCCAGACTGCAAGGCGATGGCATGGCCTTGTGAGCCTGCACAGAGGCAAGAACGCACCATGATCAAGTCCTATCATTACTTGTCCTTGGAAAAGCGTGGTGATCTGTGCGACCATCTATCTCTCCGTCAGCAAGACCTGCGGTCTGAGTTCTAGACACTTCAGTAACTATGTGGCAGTTACACAAGGCTCACCGCTGCTAGTACTTTTAGCACGTCATTTACAGTATTAACGAGTAAAATCGTATTTTTGTTAGTGAGCAAAATAAAGTGTGAATAGTGAAATAAATTTAAATCAAAAGCCCTGGGGATAAATCCAATCTCTGCATTTAACAAGCTAGTGAAGCTGAAAAAGCCTTTCAATTCTCAGTCAGGGCACAGGCCTGGGTTGCGGGCCAGGTCCCCAGTAGGGGGCGTGCATGAGAGGCAACCGAACACTGATGTTTCTCTTCTGCTCTTTCTCCGTCCCTTTCCCTCTGATAAATGAATACATAAAATCTTTTTAAAAATTACATTTTCAAAAATTCAAATTTTATTTGCATGACTTCACTTCCATATTCTGTAAGTAATTTTTTTTAAAAAAAAAGAAAAACTAAACCTAAGACAGAGGCCCTTTGTAGTTAATCACCCAAGGCTCTAGCCAGTATTGCAATTAAAAGTAGATTTCCAACATAGAATCCTTGCCATTAAATAAAGCTTGAGTAGTGAAATAAAGAACAAGAAATTCAACGAAGAACCAGAAATTCATTTTCCTAAGTACGGTTGTGATGTATAAAGTAAAATGTGAACATTTCACAAAGCAAATATTATATACATTTGTGGACTGATAATTAAGCAACATTCATGAGGAAGTCCGAGATGAAGAAGGAGGCGCCATCCACATCCCCGGCCAACATCTCTAACAATATTTCTCTTCTGCCACTTCTGACACCTGTATAATCCCCAAATAATGAAAAGCACTTCCAGGTGGCTGTTGCTTCCCATGTGTTGACAAACGAGCAGGTGCTTTTGATTAGACACGGTTTCTAAGGACACTCCTCTCCTCCGGGTTAATAATGGGGTGTCAGCACGGAGGCCGCATTCCACCTGCCCTTCCTGTTGAACGGACACGTTGTGCATTCGTGTGGTTTGCTGCCTTCTACCTTTCCAGTAAATTAAACTCTTGGTTCTCACACAGTCAATCATAAACCTTTGGAAGGGCCCAGGAGCGCTGGCATGTTCAGTCAGATTATAGGGATAGAGGGCTCAGGGACTTTTTAAAAATTTGTTTTTAGTTACAGTTGACATATGATATGATACTAGTTTCAAGTGTAAAGCACAGTGACTAGACATCTATATACCTTGTGAAAAGATACCCTAGTAAGTCTAGTAGCCATCTGACACCAGACATAATTTTTACAATACAGGGTGGGGAAAAGTGAGCACATGAAACACAGAGTATATTCTTGTATTATACTTATTAGTTATTGTATTGTTTTCCATGCAGACAACTATAAACCTACTTTTGCCAACCTCTGTATAAATGACTATATTTTCTATACTATATTTTATAACTCTGTAACTATTTTAATAACTGGCCATTTCTACTGAATGGGAGATGATATTCACTAGTAATATATCACAGAAGGGATTAACATTCAATGTGTACAAGGAAATTATAAAACTTAACACCAAAAACAAATCATTTGATTTGAACAAATATGCAGAAGCCCTGAATAGACTAGAAGTGAATAGACACTTCCCCCATGAGCGCACACAGATGGCCCATGGACACATGAAAAGATGCTCAATGTCACCAGTCATAAGGGACATGCAAATTAAAACCATATGAGATACCTCCTCACACTTGTCAGATGGAACTATCACAGGGACACATGTGCTAAAATGGTCACCTAATTACTTACACGGAAAGTTGTGACAGAATGTCATTCCTTGTTATTTTATTGATGGGAAACTGGACTCCAAATTCCTTTTTCATTCCTTTCCCATTACTTTTATTTTCTCAACTTCTCTTTTGAGAATTTTATTAGTATAGGATCATGTACATGTAGCCACTACATTGGATCTAAAAAATTATTAAATTTTATGTGAAATAAAAGGAAGAAAAAAACTTCATTTTTGCCAAAGGAAACCCGAGGACATACATGGTTTACATGTCTCTTTTAGGAAAATCAACATTTCCACGTCATTTCCAATTCAAGTGATGATACTCAAAAACTATGATCTATAGTGATGTAATTAAAGGTGTTGCATTTGCTGTTGTAAAGTTTTAATGGGCTCCAGTAGAGTATTTCTGGGGATAAATTTTGCATATATACATCTCATAGTGGAGAAAGTTATAAATATTTTATGTTCCCCAAATTTTGCTTTCAGAGGTTTAGCGTATATAGTAATAAGATAGCTGTCTTTCACTGACTGACGTACTTCGCTGAGCATAATACCTTCTAGGTCCAGAGGTGAAAAGATTAAGAAGTACAAATCGGTCATTAGAAAACAGTTACGGGACGTAAAGTACAGCGGAGGGAATATAGTCAATAACATTGGTGATAGGTACGTGTGGTGTCAGTTGGGTACTGGAAAGATAATGAGATAGTTTGCACAGATGTAAGTGCAAAAATAATAGTTCATAATTTCCCAGGCATTATTCTAAGTTTTTTTGCCCTAGCATTATCTTTCATTATGGACATCTCAACTCTGTTACACCAATCCTGCTATCACACCCTTTAAACATCAGCAATCTGAAGCTTACAGGATCCAAATAATTCACCAAGGGTTAATATCACCACTTCATTGGGCGCCCTGGGTTAGAATCTAGGTGATGTTATTCCAAACCACTGTATTATAATGGCCAAAACTGTATAGTCATTCCTTTTATCAGCTTTGTTTAAAATCCTTTTCTTTTAATTTAGAAACAAAGTCAGATAGGAGGTTGATTGCATAGTGAGTCATCCTTTAAGTAGAAGCTATGTGCTCACTAAAATTAATGGTGTACATCTAGACACTTTGAAATGGGACTGTGTCCAAAGCATGTTTGTAAGTAAAAAGAAGTTAGGTTTTGAAATATCCATATAGTAAGAATTCAGTTTTTTAATTTCTAAATAAATATATATTCCAAAATGCAAACGTATACCACTGCAAATATCTGTAGTAATTCTATCTGGTGGGGAGATTCCTTACGGCTGCAGTTTTGGGCTGGCCCCTTAGGAGGCAGCGCTTGTGAGGAGCCAACAGAACCTACCGGATAGGTGCCCACGCTCTGCGGTCATCTGCCTGGTGTGATACATTGACGTCATCGTTGAAGGGTTGATGGCTAGGTAAAGAGGCACAATCCCCTCTTCTCTAGTCTCAGCTTCCTTTCTTTCTCTTTTCTGCAAAGCGGAGATGTGCGTAACATCCAGCTTCTAGACTTTCCGTAAGGATTAAATGACTACCCCAGTAAAGAGTTGGCAACTCATTTCAGTCAATAATGGCAAGTCATCTCTTAACCGTGCCAGAAAGAGAAAATGTTTTCATCATGTCCTTATTCTCTAATTACACGATCATAAACACTCTTACTCTCTTAGAGTGAGACTAAAATCTGAACTTGTAATTTGATTTTTAAAATGTTTTGCAAATACCGGCACCACTAACAAGAACTATTGCCTTTTCGCAATGGCACGAAGAATTAACATTGTTCTGTGTGTAGGGTTCTAACAGAGAGCCACACACCTCTGTCTTCTGACCACTACTGCTGATGAGTTGGAGAAGGCAATTAATGCGTACTTATCAGGTTTCAGTGACATGTAGCTAAAACCATAACTATTTTATTTGCTTGCTGACTTAAGAATCAAAATAAATTTGAAAGGACTTTTCTTCAATAAAAAGAATTTTAAAATATAAACAAAAAAGTAAACTTGAAAGGAAAAATCAGCTGAAGCCAAATGATGACATTTAATAAGGACAAATGAGTATTTCTAGATATAATTTCCAAAAATCAATACTAAATGTTAAAGCATGGAGGAACCTTGGCTGGAAAACAGTTCATGTGCCAAAGATCTGGGGATTTTCAGTTAATCAAAGCAAATAATATGACAAGCTAGCAGAAGCTAATTTAATCCGAGGCAGCATTAATAGAGTTATAGGGCCCTTATCACAGGAATTGATAAGCACACTGTACCCTGCACTGTCAGAATGAATTTGGAACGCTGTTTAATTTTAGAGACGAAAATTTAGAAAGGGCAATGAACACGAGAAACCATCGAAGGAGGTTAAGATGAAGGCAGGTCTGCAATTTGAACTTCATGAACATTCTGGAAGGGACTTCGCATGTCTAGAGGGAGCTCAAGTTTCAGGACGTGGCATTCTCCTCATTGTCCTGCCAGCATCAGCTGCTTTGGGACAGTCTCGTGCTTTCTGCCTCATTTCAGCTTCTAAGCACCGGAGCGCTGCGCGTCCTAGCCCGGACGCCTTTCTCCCTCCGTCGACATTAACTTCCTTGATGGCTTCATCCCACGTCAGGGGTTTGAATGCCATCTTTATCATGACGACTCGCAAATTTGGATCTTCAGCATAGATTTCTTCCCTCCGAACTTCATGCTACAATATTTTGGGTATCTCTACTTGGAAGTCTAATTAAATTCAATAAATCAAAGTCAAAGTGATTTTGACTCCTCCCCGAAAACATACTTCAAAATTCATCCTCTGCTGAATAACCTCATCATTGTTGTCCTTGAAACAATGTCTACGGCCATTCATCAACATCTTCAACCGTGTGTGCTAACTGGCCACTTACCACGTCCAAGACTATTACCTTGGTTCAATTCACCTTCATCTCTCACCTGGATAATGCAATAGAATGGACTCCTTGAGATGGCCTTTGCCTCCCTTCAATTAGCACTCAACACAATGGTCAGAGAGTAAAAGAGAGAAATGCTTCCTCTGTCTGTTGGCCTTCAGGATAACAGCTCCTGTTACAGGTATGATAATTACTGGGAGAGTTTTGCTTGATCCTTGAGTATTGGCAAGGGCAGCCCCTGCCAGGTGGCTCTTTTCCCTACAAGGTGGGAAATGTACACAACTTAATGACTCTTGAGCCTCAAGACCACAGTCAGATCAGCTGAGGTCAAGAAAGCATCCAAGATTCTAGATCACGTATTGCCCTTAACAGGGTATGAGGCATAGAGATAGATGCTTAATAACTGCTTGAATGAATAATGAATAAATGATTTACTATCTGGAGCTGGAATAAGGCAAAATGAGGCTAGAAGAATGTGCCAGGCAAAATGAACATCATGTGCCAGGCAAAATTTTGTTTAGTATGAAATACACAGAATATATGAACTACTATGCATGTATTATACTAAGTATTTTACTGCATTTTTATTAGCTGTAAATTTGTATGGGAGCACAAGATCTGACATGCTTGTGCCTGACACAATTCTCACCAAAAAAAGGGAAAATGAATCTAAAACTACTTGTGATCACTCGCTACTACCCATCCCTTCTATTCTCCCATATCTTCTTCCTAACAGAGTCCTAACTTTGGTAAAATATCCAACGATAAACCATATGGCTTGTGAATCTTTAAAAAGATACTATTTTCCTACTTCCAAGAATAAATTTAGATAAACATACACCATCATACCCCCTTATACGTATAAGCTACACCCACCATCATAGAGACTAACTGGTGGACAACATGTCCGAATATCCATTATCAAGGGAAATTGGACAGCACTTAATTGTACCCAATCATGTTGAGATTAAAAACTCTATTTCATGAATTGAGAGAGATATTCTCCTCTTTTTTGGGAAAATAAAACCATAAGCTTAAGTCATATCATTTGGTATATCTGCTCATTGATAAGTCTTTAATAAATGGAAATAGATACTATTAGAACTGAAATGAATCAACTGACCACTGATTTTAACAACATGGATGTTCTTAGTGTTCTTTATAAGAACAAGCTCAGTAGTGTGGGTACACCCTAATTAGATACAAAAAGTGCAAAAAGAAGAATTAAAAATAAAGTGTATGTAAATTTTTATGAGGTTTATTGTCCAGAAGTAAATTGAAATGGGCAGTTGTGGGTCAAAGTAATCTTTTCTTGCTTCATTAATTTATAGAACTAACAACATATTTATACACCTTATAAAAATATTCCTATACAGGGTTTTTTAAAAAAACTTACTTGACCACTTTGTGAAAGGAACAGAATATGGATTATGCTTTTCTAAAACTTGATAGTGTCTCACAGCAGTGCCTTATAGCAGATACTAATAAAATATATGTGGGATTCCATATGCTGGTATATAAATGCTCCACATATTCAGCATAATTAGCATCTGAATTTGAATTAGAAAGAACATTTGGGTTGATGGTACTATGATAACAATTTGTCATCATGATAGATAGCTAGTCTTGGATTAACTGTTAGAACACAAACACGATATATTTCCTACAGAACAAGAGATTTTAAAATAGCTCTCTTGAAATAGAATCTTGAAAAGATCAAGCTGACATTTTTAAAACCTTATAAATTTCTTAGGGAGTGTAAGATACAGAAATGTGCTTTTCAGTCACCTTTTTCTCCAGGA
This sequence comes from Anoura caudifer, assembly GCA_004027475.1. Classification (NCBI taxonomy): domain Eukaryota; kingdom Metazoa; phylum Chordata; class Mammalia; order Chiroptera; family Phyllostomidae; genus Anoura; species Anoura caudifer. Next base: position 81,260 of record PVKU01005039.1, read on the forward strand.
ACTAAGGCTTCCTGTGGTGAGCCACAGGTAGGGAATGATTGAGTTGTAACTACGCTACAAGTTAAATTGAATCCGCTGATGTTACAGAACACAGTTGGCCAGATTATCAAGGTCAATGATATAGACCAAAACATGCCTGTCTTCATCACTCTAAGCACTAAAGACAGTTAACTTTCTACTTTACGCTCAATACCTGCCGTGGGACAGACACTACTCATTAGCTTTCAGAAGGCACCCTTCAGTCCCACAATGTTTTCCCGGGCATGGGGATGCGTGGGCAACCCTAATTTTCAATGCATGGCCCTTTCACTTGGTCAGCGCAGCGGACAGTACGGCATTAAAAATGGAACAAGGGATTACCTTGATCAAATACCCTAAACTTTGTAATTAAAAAGACTCTCCAGGAGATTAACTTCAAAAATGCTGTGGTGCCAGATAATTAATACTCCTCTTAATACAGGCTTTAAGATTATATTGTGATCTCCACGTTCTACCCCATAATATAAATAAGAGGTTAAAATAATGGAAAAAATCTTTAACGATAATATCAAAATGGACTACTGCAGACCTCATAATGGCCATAATATCGATAATGTTACATTTATCTAAAACGTTTAGTTCCTTGCCTATGAGCCAGGAACTAAGTGGTACATACAGAGCTTAGGCCGTTTAATTCTCACAACGTATCTGCAAGGTAGACACTATCATTATTCCCAGTTTATGGGTGGAAAATACAGAGACTCAGACAAGTGACTGAGGTTATCCAGCTCGAAGGTGGCGGAGCTGAAGCCCTCCAGCCATCTGCCTCTTTCTTACACGGGACACATCAGACCGCAGAGTAGAAGGGGGCAGCCTGCGCTTAACAGGATTTTTCTGAAAAGGGCACTGTGATCCGTCCCAAACGTTTCTTAACGGAAAAAGTAAGATGACCTCAACCTGTATTAGTTTGCATTTCCTTTCCATTTTCACATTTTCTAGATTTTGTCAACCAGGGTAAAAGTGAAAATCTTAAAACCTCCATCCCTAATAGAACCATGCCTGGTTCCGTTGCCGTTCTACAAATACCCGGCAAAATTGTAGGAAGAGAACTCTCAATTCTCAATGCAATCAATCAATCAATCAATCAATCAATATAAAGTAATCCAGGAATCAGACAAAAGTAATTAAGACTTCTTTTAACCTATGCTTTGTGAATTTTTACACTGTGCAGTCCTAGGAAGGCTATTAGAGTAATGAAATATTTGTGCTAGATTCCATTCTTTTGAGTTTCCTGCTGTCTTCTTACTTACTAGACTTCCTTTGTAGTTGTGACCTGGCTTAAATCACAAGGTTTTGGGAATGGGATGTGTTTAAATGAAAACCTGCTCATATGAAGAGTATCAAGTATCTCCATAGACTTTTCAGTACATTAAGGATATGACAGATAGTGTATGATTCCAACTGTGCTTAATGTGTAACATTCAGTTGAACATTAACTGAGGAACTCGAGTGCATATTATATATGCATTAAACGTGAAGTATATTTACACATGCACGCATGTGCGTATGCCTTTAAATGCATATTCACATAGATGTGTATGCATCTTTACACATATAGTGTATGCCAAAGGACCTCAAGTGACTACAAAACTCTCTTAAGATCAGGATGGCAACAGACATTACTTATGTCGACTTGACTTATCGAAAATGGCCTTCTAATAAGTCTGAGAGGGCTGCTACAGCGAGACCAGGTCTGATGGGGAAGAAAGCTCTCCATGAGGAGAGAACATATTAAAGTATACCTGAAATCCACTTCTGCAATTCACATATGAAGAATAAATGAAAAGCAGCAAGTTCTTCATATATACATACATATTTTAATAAAGCAATAGACATTAGAAAATTTTAATCATAAAAGAATCACATCTTTCTGTTCTCCCTTATAATTACCTAGTAAAATCATGTGCTTAAAGGAGAAATTCAAAGTACGCTTTAGATTAATTTTTTATATATAGCACACATCTCAGAACTATTAAATCTAAAAGCATGCTGAAAAACCTTGAGTGCATGTATTACTCTGAAAATGGTTGCTAAAATTTGCATTTGATTATGCTAAACTGGATGTTATGGCTAGTTTTTGCACTCGCTGCAGAATTTCAGTTTTAGGAAATGTTTTAATGTATCCACATGCCCTAGAGCTAAGCCAAGGGAACAGGGACTAAGTAGAGGAAACATAGTTTAAGCATTTTATTTTAAGTTTTCCCTCTAAACTAAAACTACCATTTTGCTTGAGAAATCACTAAATAGCAAGAATTTCATTCTTCTCAACCCAACCTTAATCCATACAAAATAGTCAATGTCAGTTCTGCTGCATTGGGAATTTCTCATCAGTTAGGTAGCTGAAGTGTTGCAGGTAAAGTGCTCGTCATAATTAGTTTGGAGTTTGACTCAAAGACACAGATTAAACCGGGGGACATGTCAGTGATTATGAACGCGTCACTTCTGTATCACTTTATGCCACTTTAAAATATTTCCCTCGCTCTTTACTTACCATTATTTAGGCTCATCATTTTGGAGTATTTAATGAGTCCTCAGAACAAATATAATTTCCTTTTTTAATAAAAATGGAATTATTAAACAGCATAGCGCAATTAAAATGTCATTATTTCCAACAACACTGATTTTAGCTGGCAAGTGCTCCTTGCACTCTTCTTCAAATTACTAATTCTCTTTTCTACAAAGAATATGCACATGTGTGCACCAAAAAAAGGTAAAATCTCCAAATTTTTATTATTGCAAACTATGCGGGCTGCTTCAACCAACATGTTGAAAATGGTTGGAGCCCTATTCTTCTCTTCAATTAGGTAGTTAAAATATCATGGTTCTCTCACTATAGAGAAATACTAAAACTAAAACATAGCCAAAAGGACTAGGAAATAATTTAAGGTAAGAAGAAGGTGTATTTTGCTGCCCATATTTCTTTTTTTCACATACTATATTTGGTACTATTAATGTTTATAATCTACACACAAATGCTGTTTACTTAGTATTTCTTATACGCAAAGATTCATATACTTAGGAAATACACTTTATACACTCACCTAAATCACAGGATTAAAAGACAGGGTAATGCACAACCTGGCCCTGAGTAATTTCTGTAAAGAGCAAGATTCCTAAATGCTTGCAAAATCGCACCCTTTCAAGGAGATGTCCTTGTAGCATGCTTAAAATGTATTATTTTAAAGTGGAGATTTAGTAAAATCACTAAAGAAATCCTGAATACATCCTTTTAATGGCCAACATGTTAAAAAATTCAAAGCATATTGATCAAAGCATATTGTGATGCTTGTATTAACCTAATATCAGTGTAATTAAATTCTATATTAATATTTGACTGGTCATGTCTTTTCAAATGTCCCCATCTGCTAAGCTGGACATAGGGAGGGGTGTGAGTGGGTAGGGAAGGACAACAAAATCAATATAATGTCAGATAAACAAACATAGTTGCTTTCAGCATGTAAGAATTTCCCTTTAGGTGTATCTCCTGACTCTGTAAGCCTAAAGTTTCCACATTTCCCTAGTTCTTTAACTTCCCTTCGAAACCAAGGAGATGAACAACTCTGTAGGTGCACAGAGGTGGAGAACAGACAGCGGTCCAACATGCAGCAGTCGCTGTGTTTGTCTCTATGAACTGAAGTTCAACTGCTCCTCTACCTTCATCTTCTCACTTGGACTCAAAGTCTGATCCTAAGCTGCCAACCCACTTCTCATTGCTCTGCATCCCTTTAACATGGCAAATGGGTACTCATGGCCCGTTGTGTACCACTTGGAAGCTGGGGGAACCCCAAAGATGCCCAGTCCCACCTCTGTAAGTCCCTTCTGCCAACACCAGGTCTCCATGTCGAGTGGAGTTGTTCATGGTTGGTGTTCTTTGACAGGGACATGGTTGGTGTCCCTGCACCACCTTTGATGGCTATCCTTTCACCTGTCCCTAACTATCGCAGTATTTCCTATCCTCTCTGTCCCTGCCTCCTATACATTATGACTCAGGCGTGTGACTCACTTTATCTGCTTTGCCATTGATCATCGCCCACCTCCTAGGTTGGAAACAAAGACTTTTGAACCCCTCACTTCCATCAGGCCATATCCTGATTCTCCCTGCACTGAGAACACAGTGAAACTCACCCCGATCAGTGTGGCTCAGGGGGCTGGGTGATTTTCTGCAGAGTGAAAGGCTGCCAGTGGATTCCTGGCCAGGGAATGCTCCTGGTTTGTGGGTTCGGGGTTTGGTCCCCAGTTGGGGCATGTAGGAGAGGCAACCCATTGATGTTCCTCTCTCACATGGATGTTTTTCTCCCTCTCTTTCCCTCTCTCTAAAAAAATTAATAAATAACATCTTTTAAAAAAAGAATACAGGGAAACTCTAATCTAATTATAATCTAAATTTAAATTTGGTATTCCCTGAGTTGCAAGTTTGGGATGCAACTGAATATCCTTTCAAAGTATGGTTATAAAGATAGAATTAACTCTATAATTAATTACCTATGTCAGTAATTTAATTAAGTGACTTTAATTACTAAAATTCTCCCCACAATTTACTAAGAAAAAATGTCTCCTGGAAAAGAAGGACAAATAATATTTTAAATTTGAGTAATGATAATAACACATCAAAAAATATTTTCTGAATCATTCTTTTTTGTAGGAGATGATTTCTACAATCTTTTTCTAAGGAAAGAAAATGAAAATATAAATTTGTCAAATTTTGCTGAAATGACACTATACCACAGGATTAACGTCCTGTTCACTGCAGATTTGATTTATGCTGAAGTTAAATCACCTGTGACATATGTTATAGGAAGTGTTCTCTAAGCCGCAAAAATCAGAACTTGACTTATTTTGAAATATCCCTATCAATCAAGCTTCTATTCTCAGCTATCACAGAAGTTAACAACAATTCAGAAGTCATGATTTTTCTTTGTGATACACAATTCTAAAGGGTAGACATGGTATCCTACAGCCAATGCTCCATTAATTTAACAGTTCTGCCAAGTCATGGCCTTGGGCACACACAGGCTATACCATTCCCTTCAGGGAAAAAGAGTATGAAGAGCAACTTAGCTAAAAAGTTACCACTTTCAAAACTGAACTCTTCCAAGAAGGTTTCATGATCCAAAACTGCTCAGTGCCTCCGCTGAGATATGTGCCTTAAAACATCAACACCAGTCATGTGGCACCAGTGGGGGGGTTGCAGATGAGAGGAAGAAGAGGGTGCCACTCCCCAAACATGCCTTTTCCGAATACTGTTTTAAGCTGGTTATTTTTTTTTTTTAGATCGAAGTCTGGGGAAAGAAACTTAGACCCTCTCCCTATACCTCCCTAAAGGAAATCCTATAGAAAAATCTGCTTGGAGGAAGGGAGCCACCACCTTAGCATCAAGATAAGATTTGAGTGTGGAGGACAGACTAGAACCCAACAGCCCCTGCTGCTGGGCTCCCCTCCGTGGCCCATTGTTTCTGGTGGCCCAGGAAGAGCTGGTCCACGGCGTGGCAGCTTTTTCTCATCTACGTGCGAATGGCCTGCTTCATGGGGACGTCCTGGGCTTTGCTCCCTTCTCTTCCTCTAGAAGCGCAGATGCCTCCCCTCCCCAGTGGGTCCTCAGGCCCCACACTCCATGGGATCCCCTGTAAGCACATATGGAATAAATCTGGTTATTTGCTCTGGCCAATCTGTCTCATGTCAGTTTGATTATTAAACCAGTCAGAAGCACTTAGAAGAGCAGAAAGAAAATTATTTCCCCTCCAATACCAAGTGTTCAGGTTGTTTTTAGGCCTGTTCATCTAGAGATTATGAGTTATTTGTCTTAATTTTTCTTGTTGATAACTTCTGAGCCTAACAGAGGGAACAGTTCAGCTAGAAGCTAAATGCTGAAACACTCTTGGGTTATACTAGATATGTGTATCAAAATGATCCACTTAATATTGTTAATTAAAATAAATGATATGTTAAAAAAAAAAAACTCTATAGTGCTCTGGGAAAGCAATGAGAGAAAATATTTCTAAAAAGTCCTGATAGGATTTTTTTTTTTTTTATTAGTTACTAAGGCCCCTGACTAAAAATAGGAAATCTTCCCAGCGGAGCCAATTTGTGATCCTCCGTGTCTCTTCATCAGGTTACAATGGCCTAGAGCTAAAAATGAAAGCGGCGGCACCTGAGCATGGAGCTGAAGAATATCTTCCTCGAGTACGATAAATAGTTCTCATTTAGAATTCCCCGGGGGTTTCAATGGGAGAAAAATGTTACTGGGCGTGTCGGGTTCCTCTGTTCACAACCAGTCTCTTGGTGCGCCCAGGCACAAGGGGAACAGGGAAGAGCAGCACACGTGGCTTTTTCCCTCCGCGGAGCATCATGTTCTGCCCACAGCTCAGAGGCTGTCTCTTACCCGGGTACCAGCTCCTGAGCATCGAGGACTCCAACCCCCGCCGCCCCGCCTTCCTGGCCCGTCTACCTGCACTGAAAATTGCTCCGTTAGGTCCTCTGGGGTCCAGAGCAAAAGCCACAAGGAGGGCCACTCACTTCCAGCCCTTTAGAGCATATCTGAAGTCATTTACATTCATGGGCTCCCTGGCTTACGGATGAATATTCTCGGCCTGGAATGTATTTAAAGGGAGAGGATGAATACATACATCCTAATAATGACAGTAAACTGATCACTTTCAACCCACTGTGCCTTATTCCCACCACTCTCTCTCTCTCGCTCTTTCCCCTTCTTCACCATCTGCACTGACTCAGATCACAAGCATTGATGGGTTTCCCGGAACCGTGGTCATCTAAATTCTGAAAGGTGGAGATGTGAGACAGACTGAGCGAAGACCTCTCAAATCCATGAGAGGATGCGACTGGAAAATCCGGTGTGACAGAGGAATGCAGAACAGAATATTTCATCTATCTGAATTTATAATAGGCCTCTGATTTATAAGTGTTGGAGATTCCTGCAATTCTAAATCTGAAAATGATCCTAAAGATGATTGGAGAGTCTACACCATTGTAACACATGCAAGTTAAATTAGAAATATACATGTCACATAATTTAATTTTGAAATAACACAGGACAACCTCAAAATACTGTCGGTTTTCAAGAATAGTTGGGAGTTAGGCAAAATCAATTCGACAGATTAATTAATGTATTAAAAAGATGTTACTAGGTGCTATGCATTAAACAACAACCATGAAAACAAAAGTTTAATCCAATGCATATTCTAGATATTTTGAAAGCTACCTAATGCATTAGGTCTACAAGTTATTTCCCAATCATGTCGACGTGATTGCTCATCACATCTCTTTCCTTCCACTTCCTAGGGTCACGTTAGGGTGTGCACACACATCCTGGTGAACATGGGGACGGGGTGGCAGTGTTTGGTGGTGGTGGTCAAGCAGCGTGCTGTCACTTCCTTCTGCCAATGTAACAGAACTGACATTGTTCTGGGTTCATTCCATGTCCATGTAGCCGCGTGAACTCCGAAAAACAGGTGCTACCGTTTGCTCCGTAAATGAAATCTGATTACTACAACTGCCCCCCCCCAAAAAAAAAAAGGTAATCCTAACCCCTTTCCAGTGACTTCAGTGTAAACCAAGCACACCACGTGATTCCCTGGCAACTACTCTAAGTTCAGAGTCAGGGGCATGACCTATGTTGGTCCGATCGGGTCTAACCAAAGACCACCTTTCATGATTTTGGGAGCTTTCTCCCTCCTGCTGAATGGGAACACAGAAGCTTTCTGCCTACATTCACGGTGGGGCCCTGAATGACGCCTGCCCAAGAACAATTCCACCACGTGTAGGTGGAATACCAGGAAAAGCCAAACAGACCTGGCGCTCATTGTGTCTTGGAGTGTGTCCGACCAGCAAAGTGTGTGATACGCCTTTTTGTTTAAATCAGAGCTTCTCGGGGAGGGCCCCTGGATGAGCAAGCTCAGCACTCAATGTCCCCTGGGAGATGGATAAAAATGCAAATTCTGGGCCTGGTCCCAGACTTTCTGAGTCAGAAACTTGGAAAGATGCCTAAGAATGTATATGGGCTGGACAAGGTCTCCGTGACATTCTCAAGCACATCAAATTTTGAGAAGCCTTCATGTGAACCACTTTTCAGTCAAGATTTCCATTAATTATAATTGAATGTACACTAATTAACAAGAAAGACCAAACAGTTCTACTGATGCGAATGCAAGAGTTACGCGTATGCATCTAGTTGTCAAAATAATATTATATTTTCAAACAAAATTTTACTTTCATAAATTATCATTAATATTAATGCAAACCTCTTTGAAATTGCAATTTGAAGTTGTTATTCATCTAGATTTTTTTGTCCATAGACAATTATTTTCCACTGAACAAAAATCTACGTATTATTTACCACTTGCACTTCGCTAAGTCACAGTAGGTGTGAAGTAATGAGGAGCAGATGGGTCTCCGCATCTGGTACCAAGCCCAGAACTCCCAAAGACCCCCGTATGTTCCTGAGTGATGGGGTGTTAGGAACACCTTCTGCTCGAATGTTGGATCTCGACTCCAGTTGTGACACAGCACTCTCAAAACCCTTGCAACTTCCTGAACAATGGAGCATTTTACACAGAGCTCCTAAACTCTTTGGAATTTCCTGGATGATATAAGCATCTTTCGTTCTAATGAATAGCTAGGTGTGCTCCTGGAAGGGGGTTGGTGACAAGAAAGCCTGAGCCGTGATTGGAAGCTTACACATTTCAGCCCCGCCCCTATCCTCTAGTGAGGGAAGGAGGGCTGGTGACTGAGCTAATAATTGGACAAGCCAGAAGGATAAAGTGCCATACAAATCCATACCCCCAGGGGTCGGAGAGCTTCTGGGCTGGCAAACATGTCCAGGGTCAGGAGAATGGTGTGCCCCATCTCCACCAGGACAGAAGCACTGGGCTTGGACCCTCCTGGACCTAACTCTGTTCTGGCTGTTCATCCACATCCTTTATCGTATCCTGGATGGCAATCTGGTTAACATAAGGGACAGTTTCCCACAGTTCTGACAGCCACTATAGCAACTTAGTGAACCAGACAGGGGAGAGGGGAACACCCAACTTCTAGCCAAGCCAACGCAAGCATAGGGAACCTGGGGATGCGTTGCTTGCAGCTGGTGTCTATAATGGGACACTGTGTTTGGTCCTGCGCTAACTCCAGTAACGGAATTGCAGGGCTCCGGCTGGCGTCCTGAGAGACCCGGTGGGTGTGGGGAGGACATATCTTTGGTGTCAGAAGTGTTACAGAGAGGAAATAGAAACATTGTTTACTTTTAGTGGGCACGTTTGTTTTACACTAGTCTCTCATTTGCAGGAGCTGAATGTAGTGGTTAATAGTAAAAATAGGTTATCGCAGTTGTTATTAGAATAGTAGTCTTAAGAATGAATGCCTATGAACCATTCTTAAACGAAACTGATCTCACATATGTAGGCATGGATTATTTTATGTATGACAGTGAAGCTTAATTTATATGGAACAGTTTTCTCTTAAAAAGGAAATTTAACTTAAAGAAATTATAGTACTATATTTTTATATTTCAAATTATATAATTACTTACAGTTTCATTTGTAAAACTACAGGCCATTTTAAAAATTACAGAAATATTGCAATTAATGTATTCATAAATTCATCAACTGGAAGATTTTTTAGACAGATGAACATTGAAATGTTAATGGTTTGTAATAGCTCCATCTTATTGTAAATTAAAATTAGTTACATCATCTTTACACTTACTAGCAACTATTAATTTTAGAAACCCAATTTACTTTTTAAAAAATCCTTTCAGGCTCTATGTTAAAACCTCTCTCTGTGAAGGGGTCTCCGGGGGAAGATGCTTTGCTGTGAAAATATCTGGTGCCTTCACAGGGGAACAAGCCCTAGGGTCATACACTGATGCTGAACTTAGTAAAACATCAATTCCACTTTGCATTCAACAGAACATATACAAATGTAAGGCTCAAGTTTGACAAGTTTATAAATCAGGTGAAAGGTAAAATTTTGAAAATTCTACCAAAAATAATAATAATAAAGAACAACAAAAAAAGAAAAAGATACTCTGTTCCCAAAGTGATAAGGTGAACTTTCCTGCAAGGACTTCTTGAAAAGTATACTTAACATTTAATAATTTTAAGAGATTTGATTTTTTTCTCTATTATTAAAATGTTTTTTTCTACTGTCCTGAAAACATTATCTTCTAAACCAACAAGTTATGCTTTTCAAGTATTTGAATCTAGTTCAGTATCAAATTGGCCTAAGGAAAGATGAACACAAGGAAATGAACAGCCTGTAATCGAACTTGATGTGGGTTAGGCTCTGATATCCTAGACCAACAAGAAAGCTTTATGAGATTTCCATTTGGCTAACCCATTAGGTGGTGCCAGGTGAGAACAGGTGGGGTGCAATCACACTGCCTGACAAAACCTGCTGGAGACAGGAGAAGCTACATCATCAGATGAAATAATTAGGATGGAAGAGCCAAGTGATCCCATTCTGCCTTCACTGTGCAGTAGCACAGAACGAGACGTGTAGAGATTTTCACTGAGTATCAATTGATACGTGAATGAATCACTGATTGCATAAGGAATTAATCCCATAAATGAATCAGAGTAGAAATGAGAAACATACTTTCGAAAGGAAACAGAATTGAAAGATGATTCCGTGGATAAACTGAGAAGTGCTGAGCTTCTCCAACATTTTGGAGTTCACTTTTTAAAAATTATCTGGATATTTGATATGAATTCCCTTTAATGTACCCACTCTCATCACTGTGTGTAGTGATTTTGAATCAATGTTTCCACCCCCTCAGATAATTCAATACATATTCCCATGTCAAAGTGAAAACTGAAGGCAGAGGTTGTTAGATCTGAGAACAATGTATATTTTAAGTAAAGCTTCTTAAGAGAAAGAGGGAAATGTATCTGAATGCATTTGGAATCGACAATGTGCCAGATAATTTACCTACCGCATCTCATGTCATCCCCCCAAAGGTCCTAAGAGATAGTGATAATTACTCCAGGTAATTTCACAAAGGACCAAATGTGAGCATAAGAAGAAACGCACAAGCTAAAACCAAGCCCTTGACTCTGAACCCCATCATCCACACTCTTTAAATCAAATCACTGGCTACTTTTCAGTCTGTTTGCGGTTTTGTTATTTGCAAACAATTATTCTAATGGAACACATTTCAGTCCATAGAAAGCGAAATTAAAAGCAGTATTGTGTCACAGCACAATCTGATACATTGGCAAAGTTATTGCTGGAGGAAGAAAAATAAATCGACTGAGAGTAAGCCCTATGACTCAGGGCTGAAATTCAATAAAAAGTTACATTATATTTCTAGAATAATTCTGTTTGACAGACCAACAGAACCATGCTAAAAAGATGTGGGTTTTTTGTTCTTAATAACATTACAGATGCTCACCACTTTATGAGGCATGTTATTTATTAATATATCTATTTCCTTTGCAGGAGAAGAATGGTTATAACTAACAACACCTTCGTACTTGCACAGAAGCAAGGACAATATAGTTAACCAAGGAGGAAGACGTAACCTCTAGTAAAAAATGGCTAATAATATCATCTCCTTAAATTCATAAAGCACTTCATAGTTTTCAAGGCTCTTTCATATACATTATATCATTTAGTCCTTCAAAAGCCCTGTGAGATTGCCAAAAAAACATAAATTATTAACTCAAATTTATGGGTGAGCAAATTAAGGCTCAGAAAGATTAAGTGCCTTACCTGATAATACACATCGTTTTCATGGTGGCACTTATACATTATTAAAACTAAGTTTCTTTCTGAATTTTCTGGTGTCTTTTTCTCAGCAGCAATGCTTTTACTAATTGGGATGGGAGTTTCACAATTTCTTCCCCAGTTTTCAAAATGGTTTTAATCTAAAAATTACAACCGAATAGTTGCCATGACTTCAGAACTATAAAGCCCCCTGAAGGCTTTTAAAAGTCCTACCCAGAAATTACTTAGTATATTTCTAACACAGAAAAATGAAAAAAAAAAAAGTAAACAAATGAACCAGAAAAGCAAGCAATTGTTCTTCAATTTATCAAAGTGGTTAAGAAGGAAAGCTATGGCTTGCATGCACAGTTCCTGAATTTTAGGATTAATAGCACCACCTTTTCTTAGTGCGTAGGAGTAAGGAATATTTTCCCAGAACCAGAGACAGGCCACATCATTTTTTAGCATGAATAATGATGAGCCGTTTGCGCCCTAATGATGCTGCAGGATCAGGAGAAGGCAGCTGGGAGGCTCACTGTACAAATTACCACGGTACCACATGCACTGGCAAGACGCAATATGGGAATGAGTGCCGACGGAAGTGAAGGGCTTGTCAGGTGTAGTATACTCTGAAAGAAGGCAAAAATGCGCACTAATATTGGTTTGTCCTGCAGCTTTAAGCTCTCTGAATTCTGTAGGTGGATTTAGGGATTTCATCTACAATCGTCCTATACCACTTATTCGGCAGTAACTGTGTAAAGAAAGGCAAACAAGCAACAACATTAATCCAAATATATTTGGGTTGTAAGACTAAAGACTAGGTAGCCAGATCCATGTGTCTTCTCCATCACGTTACTTAGGAGGTCCAACGTGCCTAGTGACATTCAACTGATACCTGATGGTTTGTGGTACTGAGGCAGGCTGATTTTGCACCTTTCTTTTCTTTCTTTCCTTTTTTTTTTTTTTAATTTGACCTCCAAGTTACTATCTGCTCTAGAAAGAGCCAACAATTTCTTCAGACTTACCAGGATCTTGTAAAGTATAAACTCTTATGTTCTGTAAAATTGTGAGTTGTTCATACCACATATAGCTTCAGAAGTAAAAATGAAGACACGGTTACAGAATATTTGCATTCATCTCAGCATCTACCAGTAATTCTGTGTCACCGGCTCTTACCCACAACGGCTTCCTCTTACTCCGAAGTCCGGAAGAATAATATAGAAGGTTTCACAGCATCACCTATTCATCATCATCCTTTAATATGCTATGGACCCTGTTTCATAAGCTTAACACAAATCATGTCACGCTACAGGACTATTTCTGCCAAGCCTGTGTTTTCTTAGCACCACAAGAATCAGAACTATCTAGATGAGTCTCCTGACAGATCAGATTTCAGTCTAAAGTGATATAAAATAAAATGCATTTTAGTGTGGCTTTGGCCCTGCTTATTTTTTTAAGAACTTGGGGCAGCTCTGAGATGAACTGGCATCCATGCCGTCCTGCTGTGACATGCATCCAAGTTAATTTAAAATCAGCGCGCATCCTATATGCTAAGAACATTCTTTTATCATCATGAACCGAAGTTTCCTCAAAAAGCCTTTGATTCTCTTGTCTAATTTCTCTTACTTAAAAAAAAAAAAAATCCACCAAAACTGAAATAATTAACTGACTCTGGGAGATGTTTTCTAAAATTCAAATGAAAATCACCAATACAGTCCTGCCCAGTGATGAACTTAGGTACCTTTTTTAGCCAGTTCACTTTAAATAAAGCACTGAAAGAGAAGAGGGATCATTACAAAATCAAAGATTCCACCCGAACACTACTGAGGGTCTTCTACCGTCAAATCAGATGCCACGTTACAAGTGATCTTAAAACATTTTAGTCTGAAATATTAGCCGTGTTTCTGGATCAGAACCTCTTTGATCATTATAGACTGTTTTTTTTTTTTTTAGCAACAGCTAAATGTTTGAAATGTTATGACTTTGTTCAAGAGTAAATGTTGTGCATAATAAAAGAATTATCTAATACATGTAACAAACATTCTTTCCTTCCTCCCTTCCTTCCTTCCGTCCTTCCTTCTGTCACTTTTCCTTTCAGATTTCTCTGGCTGTTACCAAGAGAACAGACTGGAGAAGTGAGAAACGATAATGATCTAGAGTAGACTGGTAATGGTGGAAACAGAAAACAAGAAGGGATTGGATGTTGGGTGTGGTCAAAGGGGAAGCTTATAAGATCTGCGGATGGATCAGACATGAGGGTCAAGGGTGAGTGCACCTCCAAGATTTCTGGCTGAACAACTGGATGAATAGTACCGGTTTCACTAAGATATGAAGACAAAGGCAAGTGTTGTCTTAGAAATTTTTGTTTGCTTGCTTTTCATGTTTTGCTAGTGAAAAACCAAGCATTCCGTTTTGAACATGTTGAGTGTGTCTTTTACACATATAAACAGAGACGCAAGCAATATTTGGGGCTCATGGAAAGGCTCAAGGTTAGGTCTAAATTCCATGTCATCAGTACATAGGAACATACAGTTAGTATTTAAATCATCTACAGAGAATGCAAAGATATGTAAGACAAAAAAAGAATTAGAACAGAGCACTAGACCATTTGAAGACTTTGAGGAAATGAAAAGCCTAAGGAACCAGGAAAGGAGAATGAGAGGAACAAGCAGTTTTAGAAGAGACACCGACAGAAAATGTTGTCCTGAAAGACAAGTGAAAAAATGTTTCCACAAAGGTCCAATAACAGAGTCTTACTCTGTGAAGGTCAAGTACGAATGGAGAGGAGAGAAAAAATGAGCACTGGGTACAACAAAAGGAAATGTCATTATCATATTAACACAAGTTACTCAAGTGAAGTGCCAGAGGCCAAAGTCTTACCAGACTGGTTAAAATAAAATGAAGACTTTTGGGAATACGGGCTACTGAACAAACGAATTTCCCTCCCTAGCAAAGTTTTGCTAAAATGACAGGAAGAATTTTTTCAAGGTATACATTTACAAGGTGGGAGACCAAAGATGGACAGCAAAATCACAGCAGGTCAAATGTTGAAACACATTTTGGAATTTAGAAAGCATGGACGGAAAACCCAATTAGAAGTGAGAGAAAGCGAAACTGGAAGTGTTGGAAGGGATAAATGTAAGAAAATCAGTTCGCTCCCAGAATCTCCGGACAGGTGAGAAATGGAGCTGGGAGGACGTTCGTGGTTCCATCTGTGTACACCTGCCTCAGATTCTTTTTTGTCCTGCCACACGGCCCCTCACCAGTGAGCATTTTCATCTACGTGTAACTGTTACCTTTTAAATGAGAAGACTACTCAACAGACAAACATAGGCACACTATAAATGCACATCTAACTATGATTCAATCTTGAAAAATCTTCAATACTCTTTTTCACGTATATCATCTACGTTTATTTTACATTTTATTCTTCTGTGTCTCTGTCATATTCAATACATTCTTAAACTTACACCCAATGGTGGCTGCCTCTGAATGTCTTTTAAGTGGACATTTATAGTAAGCACAGAATAGACAAATCTCATTAAATAATGATCAACTCAATACAAATATCAATGAGGCTGTCTCAAGAACCATGAACCTCTTCAAAGTTTTATCTCTATGTATGTGTTGGCTTATATTTCTTCCACATTGTAGTAGGTAAATATTTACATCAATATAGAAGCCTAAGACATAGCTCTTGGCTATGGTGAATGTACACAAATTGCCCTCCCTGTATTTGTAAGTCACCCAGTTTTCAGTCTGTTACCTAATAAATAAACATCCACTGTACGCTAAGACCGACTACATGTGTCTGGCCACCCCTGGGCCAGGAGCACCATGAGAGAAGGGGCTTCGATTTGTCCCAGACATAACTGCTGCCCTTGTAAGAAGAACATCTCGCACATCATATGTGCTTGAGAAAGAACCTGCGTTCATTGGAACTAAATTTCAAAAACAGAAGCGGAACATAGACACACATGAGCATAGTTTTTGCAACACTTTCGCAGTAGATGTCACAGATGTTCATGAATACCCACAGCCTATTAGAAGTCTCCGATAAGAATTTGCTGGATCCAATGCCAGTTCTATATTTATTTTTTGAGAAACATTCATGCTGCACCATTTTACGTTTCTACCAATTTCTCCACATCCTCACCAACTCCTGTGACTCATCTTTTCTGATGAGTTATCCTAACAAGTAGGAGGTCATATCTCCTTATAGTTTTTAACTGCATTTTACTGATCATTAAAGATGATGAGCATCTCTTCCTATACCCCTTTGAACAAAACTAGTCAATTTTAAAACTTCGAGAAGTCAATCCATTTAGGAATAATTCACCCTAAAATTAAACAAACCTCTGCTTTCTTACACAAAAATCTGCAGAACAATAAAAGGTATAGAAAGACACGGAGCTTGTTTATTGGTGACGGATTCTGTGTGCACATCTGTTTGGGTGGTGGAAGGTGCAGGAAGGGGCTAACTAGATAAATGTGGTCAACAAGCACTAAGACCCACTGGGAGCCCCTACAAGGCTCGTGTCTGTCTTCTACCAGCTCCCCTAGTTTTCTGCTGCTTTAGCTGGTGAGCCTCCAACCCAGGACCAGGGCCAGGGCAGCCTCCTGGGACCCCCACCGCCTGTGGCTTCACAACTCAGCTGTGGTGTTTTTTGAAATGGTGCCTTGACATACTCATTACACTGAAGTCAAGTCCAGACCAATGCATGATGGATCCACATCGAAAATGAGAGTTCACTTTTTCTAGAAAATTAAATTGTATAAATTCTTTGGTGACACAAACCACATTATAAAGTATTTATGTGCCTGATGTAAAGAATTTTCATGAAAACGTTAGAATTATTCTGTATTTGCCATCTAAGTACCCACTTGTAAGCTCAAGGCTCTTTGCTTGTCTAAGAGAGAAAGCACATCTTAAAACCAATATTCATCCCTTAGTTAAACTTCAAATATTAGAGAACTCTAATTATGTGAGTTCCTTTGCAACTACAAGGGAAAATGAAAAACTGCATGTTTTGAAAGCATTACATTTAGAAAGTTAAAATTAATTTCTGAACACTAAAACCAATGTTCAAAAACAAAAGTTTATTCATTTCCTCTTCACCAATATTTTACTGAATAAGTATGGCTAAGAAAACTAAATCCAGTATTTTCTTTGGCTTATTTTTGTTCCATAGGGACAAAATATAAAATTTTAGGAATTTTATCTTTAAAATCATATACTCATACTTATTACTGATACTTATTAAAAACTGTTCTGTAATATTTATAATGGAGTTTGAAGAAGACTCATACAAGTATTCATCCAGGAGTGTTCCATCTAAACTTAGTTCTAAAAATATTGTAATATGCCCTGGCTGGTGTGGCTCAGTGGATTGAGCGTGGGCCTGCGAACCAAAAGATCGCGGTTCGATTCCCAGTCAGGGCACATGCCTGGGTTGCAGGCCAGTTCCCAGCAGGGGACGCATAAGAGGCTACCACACATTGATGGTTCTCTCCCTCTCTCCTTCCCTTCCCCTCTAAAGATAGATAAATAAATAAATAAATAAATAAATAAATAAAAATATTGTAAATACAACGATTGGGTACCTGAAATAACACTACACACAGAAGTAGTTTATACCAAGTTTTGCTATCTGATGCTAAGTAAACAAAGATGGCAAACCCTCCCCTCCCATTTTTCACGTGTCTTCTTTTCATGGTTCCTAGTCTTAAAGGCTACGTGTACGTATACATTCAGACACACACATACCACACACACATTTTAGTTTAACTTCTTAAGAAACTAGAAAAAGAACAATGATCACACCCAAAAAATCCGGAAAATTCTGGTGTATAGGCCAATGCTAACTACCAGGGGAGAAAAAATTCCCTACTTAAAAAAGTATTTCCAGGTCAATACGCAAATACCGTTTGAAAGCATTCTTTCTTTGAAAATAAGATATTGCTTTTGACAGGCTTTGCAAATATCAGCTGTGTTGGTGTAACATGTTTGCAAGCAAACCAAATTTGGGGGCCATGGTGGATTTTTATAATGAACCTACATATGAGTCTTAAATAAGACTCAAAAGCACACAGATGGCTTTGCAGGTGGTAATGACTTGACAACCAAAGTTATTCAAGGAGCACGTGTTAGTGTCTTGAAGTAACAACGGACACACAGCTGCTCTAAGAATTCTCCGGTCCCTTGAGTTGACATCTCCTGTCAATCATTCAGCCACTATTTTGTCTCCAACGGTCTCAACATGTCACATCCTCTCAACAGTCTTTGCGTTACCATCCCTGAGGGTACATGCTTAACAGGTATATTAATACGTGTGAGGAAGAGGTTGGAGGTTGTCAGAGCATGGAGGAAGGCAGGAACTGACCGACTCAAGAGAAAAAGGAAAGCTTAGCTAGTAAATGCAATTAGATCAGACTTATCACCTTCACCATAAGGGCAGGCTAAAATCAAACGTTTAACAATTATTCCATCGGTAACCCTGGATTAACCAAATAAACCAATTCTTTTATCTCTAAAACATGTCACATATTCCAGATATGGTCACAGTCTCAGCAGTAGGTATTTCTAATTAACATAGAAGTTGTCCACATACCTTTGGTAAAGTGTTAGCTTTTGACAAATTTCTGTTTAGACAAATAGCCAACCTCAGTCCTCCAATTATAGACAATGTCATCAAACCATCATCCTCAGCAAAACAATCTTACCATTCTTTGAAAGTGAAACTCACAAAAGCTGCCATTCATCCAGGTAACATCAGCTATCTCATCTCATTCATAGGTCCAGGAAAACAGTTCAGATTTTAGAGATGGGCCAGCCGGGGCAGGGAGTTACCAAACATGGGGCTTCCAGCGGGACTGCAGCCCTTCCACCATCTAAAGATTTCTATTTTATGGTTACCAGAAAGAGGTCAGAACAGGCTTGTTCGATGAAACCTCCTGAGTGCAGAGGTGTGAGTTTCCTGCCCTTTCACTTTAGCAAGTATAATAGTTGCCGGATTCTCACCTAGTATGAAAAGACGACCCAACTATTTCTTGCTAATAGCTATTCCACCGGCCACTGCACACACCTTTCACCAACACTCACTGTAATCAGAAATAAGATCATTCAAGCAGGGATCCAACACATGGCTAATAACCAGGGTTTTCGTAAGTATTCCCAACAATCTTCCTACCTTTTTAAATCATGAATGCCTTATTTTGTGTACAAGCCACAGTTGGAATACTACGATAATGAGTAGGCTTCTATGAAAACAAGCAGAGGGGACCTGAACCAGATTGTTTTCTTATTGCCATTCCACATGACATAAAGGTCGACTAGTATTTTAGGGAAACCTTGGCTTTTAGCAGATTCTTTAGTCCATCTATGACTGATGAACTACTGAAGATGTAATCCTTTCAAAAAATAATCTTGGCAATGTATCTATACATTATTTTCTTCAATTATTACAGAAATGTGTATACATGTCACACTAAAGGGAATTCTATGACCTCAGTAAAGTGTAGTAATGGGATAGTTATGAAAAGTCATTATTTCTCTATGTTATAAATCTTTGCTCCATTTCTTGAAATTAGTTACACATGTGATTATATTAATAAGTATCAATTTGTTCTGTTTAGACTTCATACAACAAAAAGGTCATGTCCTAATTATTAATATTCCATGAAACCTGGAATCACTGTGTCCATATCCTATCATCTTTGTAAAAAAAATTTACCTCCAAAAGTTCTAACATTCTCAACTGCTCCTCCATAAAACTTCCTACTTTTGCTGCGTGGTTCTCAGAGGTGGCTCTATTCCGTTGGGTGTATTCATACTCTGTGACTACCACAACTCCAGGCAATGGTTCCACAATTTTTAAAGTGTCGGTGAGTAGTTTTTAAATTTTTATCTTCAAAATTTGTATGAGAAATGGAGTTTTAATATTTTCCTGAGGTTGGAGTTCATAAGAAAATAAAGGGACACAATCATTGGAAAGCAATCCATAATGATGCCAGCAGAAATTTCTGAGCAGCATCTGGACTTTCAGAGTGATCATAAGACATCTCAGAGTGCAGCCTAGCTGGGCTCAAAGGTTGGGCCACGTGAGGCACACACTTGGGTGAGGAACGTAGACAGAAGTGTGCAAGTGTCTGAGGTCAGGCTTTATTTTTACTTTGGAAAGATTATTACTTATTGCTGGATTAGCACAAGTGGCTTTCAGAAAGCTCAGATACTCTATAAACCTCAGGAAAATAACAATGGAAAATTAGATCCTATGTTATTACCTAAGCCTTCAAAAATCATGAACGTAACTGTCAATGAAAAACGACACCTGCGTTTGGGGAAGTCAACGTGAAAAATGACACATGCAGGACACGGGCTGCAAATTCCTTGTGAATATCCTCTGATGTGATAGGTAACCAGAAACTTACTGCACAAAAGCTGCTGGAGGATTTCTAGAATTTGTAACTGATTTATTTCCCCTATAAATATCATATTCTCCACCTGGCTTCCAGAAATAAGAGCTGCAGTCAGTTGTTGGGTGTTGGGGTGGGGGAGGGGAGGGATGATTTTAAAGTCTTGAACCTCATTCAAAAACTAAACAGGATGTTGAGTATTTTTAGTGTTAAGCATTGACTTTAGGTTTGCATTTTTGGCTGAATTAAAATAGCCTATGTTAAAAAAAATCTTCCTTTGACATGTATCATTTGTCCACACTAGTAGCTATTACAGAAGAACTTAAAATGCTAGCATTAATGCTAATGCTAGCATTATTGCTTTGTTTCAACTTAACATTGTTTTGTATTAAAAATGCCCTTTGAAAGGCTCGTTTCCTAGGTGAACTGACTGTCAGTTATCGTCCGGGTGGGCAGGAAGCTTCCTGGAGCTCCCTCATTTGGAGGGAAGGAGTTTTTCCGGTCCCCTGACTTTTCCTAACTCCTTTTCAAATGAACAGTTCTTTATGCTTCAGTGTACTCCGGCTCCTTGTGGGCCAGGGTCTGGGGCACACAGGCCCTCTCTGGGGTGTCGTTAGGACACTGAAGCTAGTCCTGAAGTGTTCAACCTGCTCCATACTTTCACATGGGGGTTACCTCCTTATTTCCAGAAGCTGAACACTTACTTCCCTTTCCTGTCTGAGGCTTCAGCTCAGGCCACAGGCAAATATCATCCCACACTTCTGTGTTAGGACTGGAACTGGGTCAAAGGCAGTCCAATCTACTACACTGACTTGAATTCTTTGTTTATTTATCCAGCATAAAGTCAGAGAAAGGGTACTGATCAAATATTATACATGTTTTAAATGGATTCATACAATAGTGCAAATTTTTCCCTCCATAAATATTGTGAACAGCAGCAGGCAGATCAATTACTCTTACCATGAGAAGAATTATCATGCTTTTCCATATTGGTGATTTAACAAAAAAATCATGTGGGTCATTTTAGCTTAAGTTTTACTTATGCTTTATGCTTTATTTATTTATCCAATGCAGCACATTTAAACCATTTTCAAGATTAAGCTATTACAAAAGAATGAAATATTGTTTTTTGATACTTTCCTATTCACAAATAAATTTGTCAAACTTTACTTCCCACACATTTCTCAACTGTTCCACCCCCGGGGGGCGGGGGTGGGCAGCATATGTACATGTGTAGCTTCTGTCATTGGTGCTAGACATGAGTCTTATTTTTATTATTATTATGGTAGCTTTATTGTCTACAAGCATTTTACCATTTTAAATCACCATAACCCCATCTTAAACAATGTGAAGTAAGTTTATGTTAACCTGGCTTCATTGTTAACCCTAGCCTGTTCTTTTATGGATGCTGCATCCTGAACTTCAAATTATATTTGATTTCTTAATTGGTGAGGGTGTCACATATACGATTTTTTTAAACTAGGAACATGTGCGATCTATTTGCGGATTTGCTCCAACTTATTACAGATTTAAAAGTATATTATCTTCTGCCTCTTTCCATGAAAGATAACTTGGGTATGGGTAAAATTCTTGAGTCTTAACCTTTATCCGAAACTCTGCTGTATTACTTCACTATGTTCTCAAATGCGTTGTGATGTAGCCAGAGCTGAGAGGGTGGCGTAAAATATTATTACTGGTGACTGTGGTGCTCTCACAACCACATGTACTTCCCTGCCCCAGTCTTTGCAGACCCATCCAGAGATACTAAGTCTCGGCAAAGCACCCGATGTTGGCAGAGGGGCGTTCTAAAGTGAGAGACAGCGTCTTTGTGTGACGAGCCATATCATCGGGGAGAGCAGGGATGAGTATTGTTAGAATTGTGTTATCACAGGGATCTTAGGGATTCATATAAGCTTTTCATTCAGATTGTCGGGAACCACGCAATGGCTTAGTGCAACACTGCGTACCGCTGAGAAATGCCTGATGGAAACTTAGCTCTAGAAACTCTGCCCAACTGAGCATCTACCTGCTGGCCAAACCAAGCGTGGCAGAGTCTTCAGATAGTAAGGGTTATTAGGTCACGGGAAAACCACCACAGAGGAGCTCTGAAAAATACTGCAGGTCAAGGAAAATAAAACCTTGACTTCCAGGGATGTTAGTTTCAGAAAGTCATCTTTCCTTCTGTTCTAACGTTGGAAGGACATCTTGGACCTCTGCCAACAATATTCGAAGAAGCGTGTAAGAGCACAGACCTCTGTAAAGGAACACCCGCAGGAGATGGAGAAGCCAGAGCGAGGAAGGAGGTGTCACTAAAAGGATGATGGATGGGATAAGGGAGGGCTCCCAGGGAACCAGGATGGCAGTAACAAAACACAAACCGGACGGAAGGCCAAAGCAAACAGAACTGACGCTGCCAAGGCATGGAGGACCAGACTGAGAACGGTCTCTTAGACAGGAAAAGGGAAAAAATTAAAATAATGAAAGCAAGATGCTAGTCCGAAGCACAGAACAAAATTGTGCAAACTATGAGTCGGAGGCGCTGTGGAACAATTTACATACATAGACAATAATTAACAACTCAGTTGAAAAAAGTCCTAGATGAGGAGAAAAGAGATTTATGCTTGGAGACTGACATGACTGCATGATTTCCAGATGAAACCAAGGACTTCAAACAACAGACAAATGCTGGCAAATGCATAGAGACTGTCTTAAAATACGCATTTAACACAGCTCTTAAAAATGAAGGAACAATGTTTCTACATCTTCCATCTCCAGCAACCAATTTGCTTCAACAATGAAGAAAGCTGACAGAGAGCCAGAAGGGGAAAAAAGTGAGTGCCAAATTACTTGGTTCAAAGAAATTTACATTTTGAATTTACAAAGGCAATGCCTTCTATTATGAGTCAGCAGTGACATACTTAACAAGGCGACGGTGCATGTTCTGGAAAAGGGCTACCTTCTCACCCCGACTCGGGAAATGTGAACTTGAAGCCAAATAAAATAAAATGGATCCTATGAAAAGAGGCTGAGGCAACATGGAATGCTGTATAACAGCGAAGCTGGCAAAACCTTGGCGTGACCTTAAAGAACTCTACTTGTTAGAATTATTTCCAAATCAATAACCATTAGGTCCAAACAATGTTGATTTGTGCCTTTCTGAAAGGTAAATGGCTCA
This sequence comes from Anoura caudifer, assembly GCA_004027475.1. NCBI lineage: Eukaryota > Metazoa > Chordata > Mammalia > Chiroptera > Phyllostomidae > Anoura > Anoura caudifer. The sequence continues at coordinate 104,604 of PVKU01005039.1, forward strand.
AACAAAATCGTGGCAATAAAATCTTCCTCTCTAACAGTATCCATTTCAATGGGAAGCCAATAAATCTGACTTTCATGAAAAGCCAATAAATAATGAAAAACCAAGCATTTTGTTTTTAATCAGCAGAAATTTAAATACATTGTCAGTAGTGCAAAAAAGTTCTGTGCTTAGTCATTGATACGTAGAGTGTGTAGTTTCAAAAATGAAGAAGCATGTATTTCTTCAATATTACAATATGATCTGAGAATTCTAAAAGTTTACATGTATCCTTTAGTTTGCAAATATGTACTAAAATATATCTGAATCCAGAGGATAATATTCACAATTATTTCTGACAGGAGAAATAAAATATTCCCCATCTCATCTTTACATTCCCATCCCCCTCAATTTTTTTAATAGAGGTGTTGCTATGGGAACATGAAATGTATAATATGTGATTTTTATGTCATTCTACCACCTTATACCTCATGGGAGAATATGTTGCCTAATTAAATAGATTATATTAAAAAGTATTTATATTATAAAACTCAGAATCAAGTACAATTTTTAAAAATATGCAATCTCAATTGTGTGAGGCATGCACATGGAAAGCACTATGAGAAGGAAATATACCCAAAGGTAAATTTGGGTGTCTCTGGGCAGTACATGCTTCCTTCTTAACATGTCAGCTTTGATCTCCAAATAGAGATGTTTACTTCAGATCTGACTTTTATCAGAGGTCAGGTGAATCACAGAAAGAAATGATTCTCAAACATCTCATCAGTCGCTTTGGCTCTTCATTAGTTGCTTTCCCAGCAGTCGAATTTAATAATGAAAGAAAGAAATATTAATGCTGCGACTCAAACAAAAAACCATGGCAGACAGCTAGGTATCAGTACTGCTGTGTGGGTTGTCATTTACTCTTAAAAACAAAGCAGAATCCCAGTTTCAGATCTCCACGGATGCAGTTCAAGCTTACACCAGCATGGTACGGGGGTGGCAGGGAGGCTCAGTCCTGCAATGTGGGGCCATCACCATGTACATTTTTGATTGAGCTAAGATTTATACAAGGGTATAAAAAACCGGCTGAATTTGGATGGTAAAAGTCAAAGGGTACCAGTTTGGGGGAAAGGAAGAACACATGCACAGAGAACAGGTCAGAACCGAGTATTTAAATTGTATAATTGTAATATATTTCAGTATTATATGTGACTTTCTCTTATCAAGACTTTGCTACTTCAACCATTATAAGGGATAGTGTTGAAGTATTGACAAAAAGCCACCATTTAGTTTTATGAAGCAAGGAATTCATTTGTTTGGTTCTTGCTTTTGAAACCAATCTATAAAATGAAACAGTTCAACCTCACTGTATAATTTATAAGAAATCAAATTAATGGTGCTGTAAACTATCAAATATGTTGATCCTGTTCAGACGACAGCCTTACAGGGTAATTTTTCTCATAAAACTTATACCTCAGTAATAAAACTTATATCAGAGTAATATGTTTTACCATAAAACTTATATCAGAGTAATATGTCTGATAGAACTGCAGGATAACATGGTAATTACTAAAATGTCCAGCAAATAGGTGACTTATAACATATTACGGATTATTCCAGGCTAGAACGTTAGTCTGAGTAGCTATTTCTAAAAGGACAGTATATGCATAAGTCCTCATGAACGTATTAACTTTAAATAAAAACATTCCTGGAATTGTGATGAAAATTTGTTTAAATAATACACTCAGTGTGACTATTGCTTAATTAATTGATTTTAAATACATGTGAATTTCTATGTGTATAGGTTCCGCTCACTGATGTGCAAGTTTAGGAGATCATGTGATATAAAAGTTAATTTTGGAAATTTTATTACTTGATTAAAAACAATCATTTTAATAAATTATTAAACTGAAAAAGAGGAGGATTTCACTTTCAATGAGAAAAAATATTACAGAAAGATGCATTCAGTAATATGCATAAACTTGCAAGTAAACCATTTTCTTTCAAAAATTTCCTACTGCATAACTGTATTTGTCTTTCTGTCTAATGCAAATTAAGTGAATATTAATCTACATTATTATTCATTTTCCTCTAAAATGTCACTCAAAAGCTTATCTGCATTGCTGAAAGAATTGAAAAATAATAATTTGCGCAAAAACCCATGAGCCCTACTGGGCATTCATTTTTAGTACAAAATAAAAACCAAATAATGCTATTGAGAGATATGTACTCAAGGTTAAAGGCAAACCAAGGAACAAAGCACGTTCAAGTTCGTTCATACACAAATACATACACAAATAGAAAGAGTGATGCATTGGACATAATCAAAAATTCAAATCACAAATATGCAAATCTCAACAGATTTCTATAAAACAGAACCTTTCTCTCCACATCTTGCTGCAGTTCTCATTCACTTACAAGTCAGATTATTCCTCGCTAAATACAGCTTTCACACTTAAAGTCCGGAAATTATATCTTAAACATAACATGGAAGTCGAGGAACTTTACTGCGATTGGAAACAATAGAATATCCAATTGCCATTCAGAGATATATGTCTCCGATTTCCACAGTGAGTGACTTTGGAAACCATAACATGGAGCTGGCAATTTGTGAATTCAAAATAGTCTGCTCACCCTCTGGGTCATTCAAAAATTGGTGATACTCAGAATGCACATCACTCACAAAAACTGAACACTGTGATTTTAATGTATTACCCCTTGACCAAGCAGTTATCAGAAAGTTCCTTCTCTTCGTGTCTCCAATTTGACACTGAAGGAGCTGGGGGTTTCAGGGCTGACACCTTCCGAAGGAGACAAGAAATCTCTGCCTCTGCTCACAGTTCTACTGCCTGTTTTAAGAGGAGGGAATGGAGTGGCTGTTAAAACTTCCATCTCTGGCCCTGGCTGGGGTAGCTCAGTGGATTGAGTGCGGGCCTGGGAACCAAAGGATCGTGGTTCAATTCCCAGTCAGGGCACATGCCTGGGTTACAGGACAGTTCCCAGCAGGGGATGCATGAGAGGCAACCACACATTGATGTTTCTCTCCCTCTCTCCTTCCCTTCCCCTCTGAATATAAATAAATAAAAAAATCAATTAAAAACTTCCATCTCTGTAGGATTAATCAGAGGTGGAACTGTTTATGTGCTTCTCAACCAACATCTACTTTAACATATCTGTGCAATTCCTGCCTCTGCTTTATGTGCTTCTCAACCAACATCTACTTTAACATATCTGTGCAATTCCTGCCTCTGCTTTATGTGCTTCTCAACCAACATCTACTTTAACATATCTGTGCAATTCCTGCCTCTGCCATGAGAGTAAGGAAAAGAATGGAATTGCTGAGGTTCAGCATGGACTTTCCACAAGCTGAAATTTACCAGTGATTCACAATAGTGATCACACCTGGTATCTGGGACTATAACAGAGAACAACTTGTTGTGCCAATCCATTTGTGAACACAGTCTACAATGTTTGTTTGTAATTTTTCTAAGAAGCGCATACTTCACATGAACTATTTAATAAGCGCAGTTAATAGCCAAATCACATTTATTCAAAAGAGGTGATAGAGACTAACCAATATTTTAGAATATGTTTTGTTAACAGGATCACTCCTTAAGGGTTGAGAAGTTAGGAATATTGTTCCAGATTAGAACTAAAGAACGTGCAGGAATTTAGTTTCGTCTTACTACTGCCTTAGTGCACATTTTCATCACGTCTTCATGAGACCGCTGTAAATGTCTGACTGCCATCCAGGTTTCCACTGTTGTTGGCCTTCTAATCCATTATCTTCAGAGTGCTGAATAACCTTTCAAAAAGGTAAACCACATCCTCCCACGATCCTCTGATGTAAACGTTAACGAACTCTCTTTGTATTTAGAATCACACCCGAACTCAACTCTGGCATTAAATGCACTCAAAATCTAGCGTCTGGGTCTTTCTACATTCATGGACCACCAGGTGCGTGGTCCTCCCAGGCTTGCAGGCTCTTTCTCTGGTTAGGGACCGCAATCTCCTCTCAGAGGGAGAGTCTTTCTTTTAGCTTTTGAATGGCTCATGCTTACGTTTCAGATCTCAGTTCAACTCTCACATTTTAGAGATACCACTTCTTACTGTCATCTTGACAGATCTGTCAAATGGGCCCACCAGGTTTTTATGTGACACTACATGAGATGCAGACATACACAGTGCTCTCGGCCGGAGGACGGTGAAAACTTGGCATCCAGACGGCCTGGAGTAGAACCGAAATATAATTTCTATAAACTAGAGGATGAATGGGAGGCCTGAGTGCTCTGATGTGAATGAACAATAACCAGGTTAGTAGGTACAGATGCTAGAAGGTACAAGCTCACAAACTCCAGCTCTTCACGGGAGGGCATTCCTAATAGTTATACCTGCACATACGCAGACTCAGTTGTCTTGGGATGGGGTGAGTTCTCACTTACCTGGAACATTTAAAGAAAGTGTTGATGATCACTTGACCATGATATTAGAAAAGTGAATTAGAAAGCATGACTTAAATATCTATAGCTTGATTAGGTGAATCATAAGGGCATTTTCAATTCTTAGAATCTTTTATTATATTTTTTAAAAGTCTCACTTAAAAAAGTAACTGCATAGAAATTTATCACCCCTTTGTTTTCTTTAATAAACATAGAAAGTATTCTTACATGGGGTGAATTTAGTGATGACTAATGGTTAATCTTCAAGAGAGTCCATTTTGTGAACAAATACCTTATCAGTTTTCACCGGGGGTGTTTATTTAAATCTAATTTTCTATTATGTTTTAGGATAATGGTCCTGTGTTTCTTTACAATAAGACAGAACGCAAGGCCACAGCAAAACAGAGCTTTGCTGATGTGAGGCTAACAGGAGAGTTAGTTTAATTAGTCAGCTGCTATTATCCATTTAAGCAAATAGCCAGGGTAAGGTCTGCTAGAAAAAGGACACACAAATGAATGGTGAAGCTACTTTCTTTGCCTTTGCTAAACTGTCACAAAAGAAGGGAACAGGCAGCTGGCACATTAGCGCGAAAGGGAGGAAGATTGCTAAAAAAGGTGGAGACGGACAGAAAGTAATCACACATGTAGAATATATGTATATATGGGGTATTGGTACCTTAACAAGAAACCTGCACATAAGTTTACCACTGCTACATGTTGTGAAACCTTCTGTTTCTTGACTATCACTAAAATATTCAGAGAACCTTTAATAGTTCTTCAACAGTAGCCAAAGAGCTCAACATTTTCTCCTTGGCCTATTATCAAAATTTTTGGCTGTTACACTTAAACTAAAACAGTTAATATTTTCTTAAGGTTGTTAATTTAATAAACAGTATACTTTCCATAATTCCTTTTTCACTATAATATTTAGAGAAACGGATTAAAGCAAAATTAAGAACATATGAACATCCTTTGTGTAATTTTTCCAACCAACATTTGTAGAACATTTGTGTATCAACCAACATAGATCACTTGAGACTGAGAGGCAAAGCCCACGGATAACTGTCCATTTATGACCCGTACTTACAATGAGGTGTAATGCAAATGACTATTTTTATAAGTATTCATTTAAATATACACAATACACCCACAAGAAAAAAAGTGAAAAAAATGTGAAGAGGTATTATCACTTAGGGTTTTTTTCTCTCTAATTTTAAACTTTGCATTTTTGGAATAGTGTCCAATTGGGAAAAAAAAAAAAAAAAAACATATCAGCAACCCAGAAGCCCCACAACAGTGATAACAAAAGAAACAATACTGATAATTTTGGTAATTGTATTTGGAAAAAGACCACAGAGATAATAACAGTGAAGAACTAGAATGCTTGGTAAGTTGGAACCAGAGAGAGAAAAATAATCAAATAAATTATTTGTTTGAATGCCAAAAAAATCATAATTGTTATTTTCTCTTCTGTAAGTAATTCTGTGGACTAGCAATCCTATTCATATTCTCATTTTAATAGCAACAAACATGAGCGCACTGTTAGACTAAAAATCATTACTTACAACTTCTATTGTTACAAAGCACGTCCTTTACTTATAATCATAAGATTATATACAATCCCCGTTAAGAAGTACCTTTTCTGAAAGTTGTATTTCCTAAGCCCTTGAATTAAGGTTTCCATTTTATTTGTGACTGAAATATTTCCAATGTCCACTAACGTATAAAGTACGAATTCATAGGTATATTTGATTGTGAGTTAAAATTAAATATAGTTTTATATTTATTAAATGGCTTAATCTCAAAATTAGAGACATAACTGAATAGAGTTGTTGAATAAATGTATTTAACTAAAATTTAGTATATTTCTGTATAAAATCACTATCTACAACTCTCTTCTTATCACCGCACTGTAAAGTACGCTAGCAAACTAATAGAATGATTTATAGAAAACCAACCAACCAAGAAAAATAGCTTCCTTCTCACTATAGACACCACACTGTAATGTATAAAAAATGAGAAACAATTGAACAGGGAGAAATTATAAAAGTTATGTTTAAGAATTCAAAACAGAGTAATACGAGAGTCTTAGATTTTTTTTTAAAGTATTGATGTGACTTCTGGAGAAGACAGAAGAATGAAGATAGATGGATTAATCCTCATTGCTTCCCCCCCATTCCTACTTTCAGAGTTTAAATAAATATAAATTTTGCCTCTCTACTTCATATTTTAAAGGTTTCGCTCAATCTTTAGCTTGGCCTTTCTTTTTGAGATTTATTCATATTGTTTGAGTTTATAAACCTAGGTGGTTTAAATAAACTTAATCACTATCTTTCATGTTAAAGATTATCTCTTCCAAAAATTAGATTTTCACATTTCTATGCACAATTTCACAACCATATTTACAATTCACATATTTAATTCTATATGTAATGTTTATTAATGTGGATTTTATTCTTACCGATACACTTTATTTGATTTGCATTAGTACCTTATCTTGCCCAATTTCTTTCCCTTTCCAAGGGATTCTCTCCTCACCATCCTTTCTTCTTACAGATACCATCTGTAGAAGACCATCGGTTCCTTTGCGTGCACACTAGTGTCCCTGCGTGGGGGGTGTTGGGATTATGGAGGGGGAATCTGCTCCACCCACTCATAATGACACTTCTTCAGTTCTGTGTCCTACCATCTTCTATTTGTTCCTTTCTTCCTTCACTAGGCACGATCACCCTACGAAGTGACAGGCACACTGTCACACACTGCCAGCCCAAAGGTGTCCTTACTGTTCTGTTGTATTTCTGACATGTAAAGAGAGCTCTATCAATACCTACATTTTGCTAAGAAATGGGGAGAGTCAGTCACTCTTTCCCATTAACTCTTTGGTTTGCTGGCGATGCTCTGATGTGTAGAGAGAAGTTAGGGCTTCATCATCCGTGGGACCCGTCGTTTGAGGTGACTGTGTGCAAGTTTGTGTTACTGATGTGAGTCTCTGGTCCAGAGCTCCTGGAAGTTATGAAAGGGATGAGGGTTTCCACAGCTTGGAAGAAATAACGCATTTGCTGGTGAATGCCCTGCTAAGCCTGTTTCTACGACATAATAACCACAATCGGGAGGCTCCAGGGTAGTAAGGGCCCAGTACGCTCCTAGTCTAGGCTCCACAGCAGGAGAAATTCCTCCAGGCAGAGTCTGTTTTCTAAGAGGGAGCCACTTAATTTAAATGTCTGGGCTTCGGTTCTATTTTCAGTCTTCAACTAAGAGAGAAAGACGGCTGAAAACCCAACTTTTAATATTTCACCAAATAACCAATTAAGTGTTAGCAAGCTCATCCTCGAATCTGCAAATCAATGATCTGATCATAAAATTATCACTTCCTGAGTCATAATGTGGTTTCAGATAAAAAATCTAAAGTAATGCTTCTCCATACACATTCATTTAAAAGTATAAATATACCTAAGCCTTGTTAGTTGATCGCAAAACATGCACCTTTCAAAAAAATGACATTTCTTTTTCTTTAAGCCCTTACAATGATCTTACTAATGTTCAGTTATGATCTTGCTCTTCTGTATCTGAGATAAAAAGGACAATATGATTCTGGAGAAGGAGACAGATGAAGAAAGACAAATGAAAGAGACTTGACATAATTATTTTAACAGGCTTAATGTGTTTTACATTCCTAACTGATGCCTTTCAGAAACTATGTCAGCACAATGCCGTGCGTAAAATAGCTTACGACAGTAACAATACGTACCAGTAAAATTTTTATGATCACTTTTGAAAATTACCTAATTTTCCTTTTTTTCCTAATTTGCCTTTTAAAATGATAAATCTGGTGCTTAAATTGGAAATATATCAATTTTCTGTCTATGTGTCTTAAACACAAATTCTGTATGAGAGGGAAAACCTCTGTGAATATAAAGTATCTAACAATTATTTTTGAAGACAGATATAGGACAAACAAAAGTAAGAACAGCAGCATAACAAAAAAGCACCCACAAAACCATGGAAAGCTATTCCAGTCCTTGGGTTTGAGACTGCCTGGCATGTCAAAAATAAAGTTAACTTCTCCAGGAAGATCTCAGATCCACTCTATCGGATGGAGAGGCAAACCGAATTCTCTGAAATTCCGGAAAATGCTAGTTAGACAAATGAAATATCTCCTACTGGCAAGGTGAAAGGAATCTTCACGATTATATTTGTGGTGTTCATTTTACAGCAGCCATCAAGGTTAACAGCACCATGAGGCAATGTTTCAAAGGTTGCATGAGAAGACCTAGTCTGGTCCGGGCTGGAGACAAGGGCACCTTATTCCATTGCCCATGGACAGATGACTTCCATACATGTTCAGTCAGGCCACAGAGTTAAAGACATGGGAAACTTGGGAAGTACAGGACTAATGAAGGCCCTTAGGTGAAGAGTCCCTTAAATTGGAAAGGGGATATATGAGCCTTGCAAACAAATTGCAAGGTGTTGTTTTTTAATTACTTTTCACTCTGGCAACCCAAGTCATTTTAATGCCTCTCTTTCGCACAGCCTGGAACCTCTAAAAACATGCCAGGCCACGTACGCAACTCATAACCAGTCAACCGACAAACCACACTCCAACAATCACACGCAGATCACACCTCAGATTCCCAACAGAGATGACACCAGCTCACAGAAGTGGGCTCTGCACCTGTTTGTCCGACACCTTATTGGACGTCCTCCCACAGCGGGCTGCGCTAAAACACGTTCTTGCACCTTGAACTCAAGGGGCTCCCTTCACCCAGTCCATGCGGGGAAGCCAGCTAAACCAGGGGATAGATCTGGGATCATAACATACTATTCCCTACTGCATTTCAGAAAGAAAGTCTTCAGTAGCAGTCATTTCATTTAAAAAAGAAATCTTTTTGTAGAATTGTGGCAGGGCCTTGGCTGCCTGGACTAAGGGATTTCCTACACACACACACACACACACACACACACACACACACACACACACACCAGCAATTCTGCAAGACCTCATAGAGCTAGTTCAGTGCCCTCAATCTCTTCTGTAAGAGCGCCCTGCGGAGAGAACTTACACGTTTCTCACAGCTCTGTGTAGAAGACCACATGCAGACCAGAAGCGCAGTGCCCTCTGGTGCAGATGCACAGCATGAAATAAAACACATCCCAGCATTTACATAGGTGCAGACACACACACGCAAAGCTCCATGTTGCTTTTCCGTGAACACTAAACCAGTCACTGAAAATTGTTAGCTTCCGTCCTGAAGAAACGAGCCAAGCAGGACTTTGGTAAGACATTCCCTACGGCACAGATGGATACAACCTGATCCTTTCAGGCAACCACTCATCTGGTTCTCTACTCAAGGCATTCGCTGCGACGGGGGGCAGGCGGTCTAAGGGGTCTAACGCACGATCTCTTTTGTAACTCATTTATAGTGAAACACCGAACAGCACAGAATATTAAAGGCATATAACTCAACCCCCTCTTCTTTCCTGGCCTTTGCTTTCAGGCCCTATGTATCCACTTCTACTCCACTGCCATTTCTGCTGTTGAGTGTACAATTACCTAACAGGTTAAAAAAATGATGAACTGACTCAACTTTCAGTGACCAGTAGAAGATACCATTCCCATTTAAGCTCAAAGAAGGTAACAACATGGTGTAAAGTAGACAGGAAACACCATGTGAGAAAATCCACTTAACGATTTTTGCTGTTTACAATGATGAACTCAACCTCAAAGTTCATTGGAATTTACTCAATGGCAGCGACGCATTCCAGAATTTGAAAGGGACATACATCCAAGTGGTCACTGTTACTGCATTGTTGTAGAGGATGTTACATCTATGAGAAACAGGTTTGCATAACACAAGCACATCACTGCGGTGAATGGTAAACACTACCCTCTGATAGGAACCCGTTCCCCTCTGAAACTGTCCCTTAGAGAAACTTGTTTATACGCAACCTTCATGGCAGAGATCTCCCCAACGGCTTTCCCTTGGCTTCATACCTGTATATCTTGTATCTTGTGCTAAATCCCTGTCGGCTTCTGTCCACGAAATCTGTGTATTCCTGCGAGCGATGGAAGGGTCCCTTATCAGACAGGAGCCAGTCGAAGGGGCTTGTGGCATGCTGATCCGAGACAGCAGCAACCGCTAAAACCCAGCAATGAAGACTCAGGGCTATCCACTCCCATAGAGCCATCAGCGAGAACAGGTCAGCACCAGCTCTGCTCCGCCATATCATGCTTCCTCTGGGGACTTAGGGCCGGCATCCTCTTAGCTTTCCCTCAACACCTAGACGAAACACACAGGTGGTTAGTGAGCCCCACGCGGTTCTTTCCAGCAACGGAGGGCTTGAGGGGGCTCATCCTTCTTTCTTTTAAATCTAATACCATGGTTTGAAATTTGACAGTAGCAAAAGTGAATAAGTAAACCCGAACGATATTTTTTTAATTCTTATTTTATTTATTTAATTTTTTGCCCAAGCTGTATCCCTTTCACGCCCGTGTCTTTTTGAGTGCACTGGAAAATACACCTTGAGGGTAGGGAGCCCACTGCAAGCACGTCTCACGGTGGAGTGTGGAACCCGGACGCCACAACCGAAAGTGGTGCCTAAGAGTCCTTTTCTTCTGCTAAATGTTTTATAACATCGAACATATTCCGAATAAATAATAAATGTTTAATTGTATTGTAAGTCATGTTATACATTTTAATACTAAGTGCATTTCATTGTTGAGGGATTTTAGAAAAACACTTTAAAATGAGTTACAGATATTTAGGGTGTTATTTTCACAGCCATAGATAAGGTGGGGTGGAATAAAACTATGGGTTTAAGAACACATACATACGTACATACGTACGTATGTACATTTTTATATCTGTGAGTGTGTGTGTATCGCTGTCTATAAGTAAATGAACAGATGGATGGACATGTTGGGGGAGTGGAAGTAGAGGTTTGTGTGTGCTCAGATGTTTTTTTCCCATTATCCAGTTAGAAACCAACTTTTCTGATTATTTAAACCGAATATTATTAAATCGCTTCCAGTATCTTTACAAGATTTAAATGTGCCCCTCTATGTTACACATGAGACAAATAGGCAAACCTACATAATCCATATAAACACAGGAACCAAGACAGTGCAGACTATGCATAAACTGTGAAACCATATATATTAATTTTATGAGCATCTAAAAATGAAGTAACGAGAGATGTGATCCCAGTGTGGCAGAGCAAAGGGGCTTTACACAAACACAAAGCTGTTGATGCAATTTCTACATGCGACAGAAAAAATTCTATGCATATTTGAGTTCAATTCTACTTTCCTTCTTCACCAATTTTTCTAATATTGTCATTTCTCTCACACAATTACGCAATACACAAATTCTACCAATGAGAAAGTTTGGGTTGTGAAACTTCTTAGGAAAATATCTTTAGAAAGCAATCAAAATACACACTATTAGGTAAAATATATTAATTATAGTAGCTGTCACAGTTCTCTGGTGCTTGGACAAGGCAATTGATGGCTTTAATTTGCTTTCTAGTTATAACCCTATAATTCATAATTTAATCCTCAGCTACTTCTATGTGAGAGGCACACATAAATGATTTTGCAACTATAAAGAATGTCTAAACAGGAATATAATGTGACCGGCCTGGGTCATCAAATTCAGTCTCACCCACCACACAACTAAAAGGACTAACACCCGTAAGCTATATGAGTTGTCCCCATCATAGGGGTCACTTCACCGTGGTGATAAAAGACTGACCTCTTTGTCAATTACACAGGATGTCTTCCATGTGGTACACTTTAAAAATGCTTTATCATAACATTACACAATAGAAATAGCTTGAAATATGGGTTGAGAGATGCTGGATCTCCATCAAGTATTTGTATAAATTGAACATCGTCATATGATTCAACTCATAATTTCCAATTCTGATGAAGATAGATATTTTTACATATTGTTATTTGTATGTGGCATCTGTATCAGTTTTAATATGTTTTACTTACATCCATAAACTAAGAATTATGATCATGCATAATGGAATAGTATAATCGCCCCGTGACTAACAAATATTTCTTATCTTTGTTAAACACACATTTTTACTCTGCTGATCAAATATATTCACACTTGCTACATTTAATTTTCATAAAATGTTATATTTCCTTATGTAAAGAAGCAGGAATAGTGCCTAGCATGTGGCAAGGGCATTAGGAGTTTTTCAAACTCTATTTCCTACTGGTATGAAATCATGTAATTATATACCTGTTTAATTTCAAATCATAAAATTAAACCCAATTCTGCTCAAGCACATGACTTTGTAAGACACGGAGCATTACAAAAAAGCAGGAAATGACTGACCTGCATGGCATTTAAGGTCTTGTTCTCAAATTCTGTAATTTTCCAATATATAATTACCCAGATCCACTGTTTTATTCTTTTCTTTACCAAATGTGTTAAAGAGCTTTCATGGGACTAGTCCCTAATCTCCACACGTAGGAAAGTGGAAAGATTTTCTTACATTATGTGTAAGAGAACTACGTAATGATGTTAGTATTAGGTATTTGTTCATTTATTTAGGTTCTATTTTTAAATTTATTTTCATCAAATTTATTGGAATGACATTGGTTAATAAAATTATACAGGTTTCAGATACATAATTCTATAACACACAATCTGTATATTGTACTGTGTGCTTACCACCCCAACTCAAGTCTCCTTCCATCACCACTTACCCCTCCTTACTCTCTCCTACCTCCCCCCACCCCTTCCCTCTGGTCATCACCATACTGTTGTCTGTGTCTGTATTTTGTTTTGCTTAATTCTGTCACCTCTTTCACTCAGCTCTCCGACGCCCTCCCCTCTGACAGCTGTCTGTCTGTTCTCTGTATCCATGAGTCTGTTTCTATTTTGCTTGCTAGTTCAGTTTGTTCATTAGATTCCACATATTAGTGTGATCATATGGTGTATGTCTTTCTCTGACTGGCCTATTTCACTCAACATAATGATCTCCAGGTCCACCCATACATTTGTAAAAGGTAAGATTTCCTTCTTTTTACAGCATGGTGGTATTCCATTGTGTAAATGTACCACAGCTTTTTTTTATCCACTCATCTACTGATGGGTACTTGGGCTGTTTCCAAGTCTTAGCAGTTATAAATAACACTACAATGGTCATAGGTGTGCATGTAATCTTTCAAATTGGTGTTTCAGGTTTCTTTGGATAAATTCCCAGAGGTAGAATCACTGGGTCCATTTTTAATTTTTTGAGGAAATTCCATACTGTTTTCCACAGTGGCTGCACCTGTCTACATTCCCACTGACAGTGCACAAGGGTTCCCCTCACTCCACATCTTCGCCAGCACTTGTTGTTTGTTGTTTTATTGATATTGGTCATTGTGACAGAAGTGTGGTGATAACTCATTGTGGTTTTAATTTGCATTTTTTCATAGATTAGTGACACTGGATATCTTTCCATACATCTATTGGACATCCACGTATCCTCTTTGGAGAAGTGTCTATTCAGGTCTTTTGCTCCTTCTTTGAATTAGTTTGTTTTGGTGTTGAGTTTTGTAAGTTCTTTGTAAATTTTGGATATCAACTTCTTATCAGATATATTGTTGGATATTGGAGAATATTCACTCCCATTTGGTGGGCTGAATTTTTATTTTGTTGGTTTCCTTTACTGCACAGAATCTTTTTGATTTGATTTAGTCCCATTTGTTTATTTTTTTTCCTTTGGTTTCCTTTGCCTGAAGTGACACATCAGAAAGAAAATACTGCTTTGAAAATGTCCAAGATTTTACAGCCTGTGTTTTCTTCCAAGATATTTATGGTTTCAAGTCTAACAGTTAAGTTTTTAGTTCATTTTGAGTTTATTTTTCTATGGGGTAAGAAGGTGGTCTAGTTTCATTTTTTTTCACGTATCTGTTCATTTTCCCACCACCATTGTTTTAATTATTTCTGCTTCTTCTATTTCTAATTTGGGTATGTTTCCACTCTGCTCAGAAATTAGTTTTTCTAAAAGGACAGTTTATTACTACATAATAATGTGAATCCTGACTAAGTGTAAATGAATTTTGGGGATCTCTTGAAATTATCATATTTATAAGGTCTTTTTTAGAGAGATGCACAGTAACCAAATATGATACCTAAAAGTTCTCCCAAAACTGTCTTTGGAAAATTGCCTTGAAGAGTTCCAAACCAGGAAGACAGGCAGTGTTGGAAAGGCAGTAAGGTAAGGATGCAGGTGCCCGAGGACCTTCGGACAAGTGGTCACTGGTCTCAACTCTCAGTAGGAAAAGGGTTTTATCCACTTGGTTTGTCTCAAAAGCAGGTAAATGTACATTTGAATCACCCTTCTGTGTGTGAGTACTAATTTTTAATCATTATTAAATGCCCTAAACTGGTTTCTTATTCACTTTGGGTTAATAACCTTAACTATCCTTGCATGAGAGAAGATTTTGCAATACAGATGGCCAATGACGAAAACAGAGAATCGAGTTCCTTGAAGGACATCTGGAGTAAGCAGCTAACCTTAGAGGTATTGAGAATGAAGGAAAATCATGAGAGCCAATGAAAGAAAGTGAAAGTTATTAAACTAATAAGTGAATCCATCAGTTTTCGTCCCTGGAGTCTGGGGAAAGTGCAGGCACAAGTCCCTGCCAGATGTTGCTTATGCTAGATTTACAGGAATTATGATATTACTGTAGGAGTTATTAAATAATTACAGGATTTATTATCCTGTGAATAAAAATGATATCTGTAACCAGGAGTAGAAGATAATTTTAGGAATTCATTGACCATATGTATAACTACACACTCCTAGTTTTAAGAAGTTTGAACATTTTCTTTTCCTGAGCAATGGATAAAAAGAACTTGAAGATTCTCAGTTTGAAATTTTAAAAGTTTTTCCTAAATAATCTGAACCTTTTTAAAAAATTAAAAATAATTTTAGTGGACTTCCTTTGAAAGTTTCTTAAATGTAATATTGCCTTTCTGCATGACTCCGGAAGACATACTCTGTTTCATGTTTCTCCGTATATCTTCTAATTAAACAGTTCATTTCACCTTCTACTCCTGGTCAACTCGAAGGTAAGTTTTGGTTGTATTACAGATCAATGGATGTCGTGTGTACTTGCCTACCAATTTCCAAGATTTCTCAACATTATCTCACTGGTAGTCCTTACTCTTAGATTATACTAGTAAGCCTTTCTGTACAGCATTGCCTTTGCTGAACAGCAGCTAGTTAGTATTATACTTTCACTTTGCACCCAGGAGCACTTAACCAGGAGCATTTCTAAAGCTTTATAAAACTGTGACTAAAGACCTTGTCCATTAAGACAGAGACAAAGCTTTATTCTCTTTACACTTACCTAGATTTGCTGAGTATGATTTTTAATCAACTGATTCCTCAAATTCCCTTTTAATTTTCATTGAAGTGACAAAATTGTTTTAGTGACAAGAAATGCTTTATTCTCACCACAAAGTAGAATGATTTTTTATCATCAGAATACAATAAAGAAAATCAGGTTCCTATGTCCCTCCAAAGTCACCCTATTATACCTAGACATCTGTCACCATCGTTCCCAATCCACTCCTACATGTAGGTTATTTTCATCTTGATTTGAAACTGTCTTTTGTTTCACTGTTTTGCTAGTCAAAGGTAATTAGTACTACCTTTGTGTGTGGTTATAAATAAGTTTTCTGAAGCATCCCCCATATTTTGCTTTAAAATTAGATTTTGTGATCTAATTATGTTTTCTGAAACATTAGTCTCTGACCACTTTTCTTATAAACTGGAAATAAGTGCACTTTTAACCTTACCAAGATATTTTGTTCTATGACCACATATGTTGAAATACTGAGATACTTTATATTTAAAATATAAAGAGAACCCAAGTGACTCTGAACTTGGAGATCTGCCAGATGTGCTGGACAGAACTGAGGAACGGGGTTCCCCTTTTCTTCGTTGCTTTTTCATCAGTTCTACCGTCAGGTGGTGGCACTGAACTTCCCCTGGATGGGAGGACAAGGCAGATTGACAGGATCAAGCAGGAGAGCAGCTCCCTCCGAAGTATTGACTCCTCAGAGGACCTAGAAGTCCTCATTAAGGCAGGAAACACGTGAAGCTATAATCCTGAGGCACGGTGTTGCCTGATGAGCTAAAATCAGTAACGAGGAAGACCATCTTGATTACAGGGTTAGCAGTGCGGTGACTAGGGAGACTACTGTCCAAGGCCAGTCTTAACCAAAAGAATGTAAGTTGAAACAAGGAAGCTCTGTTGTTTAAAAAATATATAAGACAGAAAGTGAAAAGGTACAATGACTAACAGATTACTCACAGATTAATCTAATGACGATCTCTTGCTAGTGTAAGCAGATAAAATGAGACAGCACACAAAAGTTTTTAAAAAGGACTTCGATTCAGTGCTTGTTCCCTAACATTTTAGGGGTCGAGGCAATAGAATCTCTGCTAGCAAGTCCTTCTTGATTTGGTCATATAAACAGAGGTGTTAAAGAGAGTAAGTGAAGCATATTGTGAAACTATAGAAGATCGTGAATGGAAAACCATCCATTCTATAGTTATTTTAATAATTTACTTACTACCACATTCAAAAGGAGTTAAGGTAGCTAGGGACCCACAAGAACTGAAAATAGCAAAAACAGAAGATCCACAACAAGCAAACCAATCCTGCATCAAGTAGGTAAGTCTTTACCTGTCATTCTCCAATGCCTTCCGCACCAACCCCCAATAATGGTATCAGAACATCGCATGTTTCTCATTAGAGAATGACTCGTTAGCAACGGACCATAGAGCATCTGCCTCAGTCACCAGAGGTATTGGAATGGCCCATCGTTACACATGGTAGTTACCCTTACACTGGCTGGGGTAGGTAATATATTCTAGTTTGTCTCAACTTTTTCTTAAAATAAGTGCCTGACTTTCCCATTAGTTACCAACATGCAATTTGAAAACATTCGCTATTTTCAAGGACCACTTTTGTCAATATATTACTTTAACTTCTAAATGAGCTCAAATTGTCATCAAACTCAAAATGTGATAAAGAACTTAGCTATACAGAACTAAATTTCAGAATCAAAGTTAGCCTATATGAAAAAAATCAGCTGTATTCTTAAAGTGTTTTAATATAAACAGAATGAGCCACATTTTGAAGTAAATGGTACATTACCATGTCTGATATATAGAGACTACTTAATATTAGCTATACCCAGAATATCATGTATACATTAGGGGCAGTTTTTAAAATAATGTTGTCTAAACTTGTCAGAAATTACCTTCTGAATAATGATTATTGGAATCGGTATTATAGGACTTATTGGAGACCAAAATTCAGTAATACATAAATTTTCAATGAACAGGTAACAATGTTGCAGTTTCAAATCCTGAGCAAATAAATCTCCGCCTTCATCTTGGGCCTCTGCAAAGCTATACCTAAAAGATAGCAAAACATGTCAAATCTGTATCACTTTTACGATGAAAAAATTATGTGGAGCAAATTAAACTTTGGCTTATCCTACTGACTCAGTATCATTGATGTAAAAGAAATCTTTTTAATAGTTGCCCCAGTTTATACTGGAGTTGCCAATTCTTACTCTCCATCAGAGATGAGTCCCTTAAGCAGTGACTGTCAAGGATGGGTTTAAAAGGTACTGATGAAATGAGTCATCTTTCACGTTCATTTTAGCCTATCTCCATGTGATCACAATTTGTTGTTCTGTTCTGTCAAGTTTGTTAAACAAGAGATGTGTTGAAATATCCGCTTTTCGCGGATGGATGGGTGGTACATACTAAAACCTGCTAGAGTTTACACTAAGAGGCAACTGGGATGCTCGGAGCTCTATTCCCCACAGTTCCATCATTATTCCATCATAACTAACGTCAGCCGATAGGAAGACAGCTGCAGCTACCTTGAAAATAATAATCTGTCCTAGATCTAAAAGGTCTATTTAAGAATAAGGAGGAATGTATAACCTATGTCCCCACTCAAGGGTGAGAAAGATGCTTAAAACAAGTATTAGCCAAAAAAAAAAAAAAAAAAAAGAGTGTTAAGTTGAATTTTTAAAAGCATGTAGGGTGCCCCTTAGGAAATTGCCCAGGATTTCTTTGTTCTTACCTATTAACTTTAATTCCCAGATATGATTGAGTTCCCTTCTCTCGGTTCCCATTTGAAAAATAAAAGTGCTATTTTGCAGCGATTGTGAACGACAAGATGAAACTTTTGGTCAGTAGAAAAGAGTACATCTTACAAATCCAGAAAACGCAGATTCTACCCTAATTACTTCTTCAAGAAAATTTTTGAGTTAAAATTCACAAGTTTTTTTTAATAACTCTATTTGGAATGCAATTATTCATAGGGAACAAAAAATATACTTTCCACTTGTTGTTGAGGTTAATTGATAACTGGCGAGTTCCTTGTATTCTGTTTTGGAAACCTTAGTCTTCTTCCATATTATTCCATAGTATAATCTTAAAAATACGACCTATCACATTTAGAAAATGTATTGTAACTTTATCATTGCATATTAGTGACAAGTCTGAATGAATAATCAGAAAGTCTATTATTGTAAACTTAGGTAGAGCCATTCCATGTAAATGTTTTGAGCAAGGGAGACCTGGTCTGTATATTAATATGAAAGAAAAGGTTGAGAAAAGCATGAATTAACTATCTTTAGGAAACTTTTTTTTACAATTTTACTGCATGATTTATTCAACCTTTAATGACTTTCTTCGGAAAAGTTAGATTGTGTTGATCACTTAAGAGGTGCTCACTTCTGAAGCACACTGCGCCACCATCTCTCCATGTGGATTCACGGGGCTGATTGTTTTCAAACCATCAGAAATGTCACCACACCACAGCCATGAAAGCCACGTGTCTACGTCGTCTACCCAGGAACTCTATCACTGAGTCAACTTTTCTTCTCTATTTTCTTTAGCTGCAGCAGACAGCACTTCTGCACCCAGCACAAAACTGCTGCTCTAAAAGCAGTAACAAGAATGGATTCTTGAAAGATACACGCATATCAAAGATATTTCAGATTGAAAAGTGCACATTCACTGTGAGCAACCTGCGAACATGAGATTTTGCCATATGATGCTTGAGGGAACCCAGGCTTCGGGTTTCAAACTTATTCTTTAATTTGATGTAATCACTTTTTCCCAAACTAGCTGATATTTGTGGTCACCTTTGGACATATTTTAAAGAAAATATATTTTGGTTGTGAGAGTGGGTAGTTAATGAATCTATAAAGTAGCGGTGTGTTTATATACTGGCCTCTCTTGGACATCGAAAATCTAAAATGTAGGTTTACTCAACTCTGGTCTTCCCAAGGCAAGATTGGTTTTTAATAGTGCAATAGTCAGGAGATAGTTTTAAAATTCACAAAATGCAAGACTTCAGAAAAGTTAATAAAAAACAGCTCAATCCTGATGAGGTTGGCTAATATTCACAGAAATCAGCAAGAATAAGTCTATCTATTAAGTATTCTTTCACAATAAATCTATAATGGAATTAAAATGAAACACACCATTATGAGACAATAATTCTTATATAGCAGAGAGCTACAATATATTTGAAGGTAATGTTAACATATTTATTAATTTAATCAATAAATGTGTATTTTATAGATTTAATTTTCTAGAACTATAACATGGTAGCTTCTTCATTAGCTATTAAAGGAAATGAGTGATGTTTTGGGTGTTTTAAAGGCATTTACCTTTCAGTAAAGTAGGGTTTAGCTATTCAAACAAATATTCCTAAAAATCAAATATAAGTAAAAATAGGTCACAGGATAAATTGCACTGTTGACTCTAAACTTAATAAAAATTAATTTTTAAGAAATTATGAACTGTATTTAAGAAATAGCAATGAATATAGAAAGAGAATCTATAAAATTTCTTAATTCATTAGACTTCCTGTCATTTTCCACATCTGCATTTATACTTTCTTGGTTAAAACTAACATTTTAAGAATCAACCAAACTATTTATTTCATGATATAATACTTACTAATACACTCAGTTCATTAAAAATATATTAGTTATATCTTTCAATATGGGGGAAATTGATTAGAAAATCATAACTGGGTTTTACATCTGTTATTAGAGTATCAACTAGTTATTCATGATCTTTTACTCCAAATACAAAATTGAGGAAATATGTGATAACTGATTGCATGAACACTTTATTTCAAACATTAAACATAGAAGTGCGGATTTATAGCTTATGAAATAATCCTCTTTGGAAACACTGTAACTGGATAGGTCTGCAAGTGATTAACTGGATATAAATCTTCTTAATAACTCATCAAATATGCATTGACATAATAGTGATAAAATCTTTAAAATATTATTGATGCAGATATTTGATGACTAGTGTAAATGGTCAGAGTGGTACCACTAAGCAAGAAAGAGGAAGAAAAAGAAAGGTAAGGCCAGAACTTCCAGATACATTTTCTGTAGAAAGGCCCCTAGTGTTCATGATGCAATTTCATCTTCAGGAATCAGTTCTAGATGCTAGTACAGAATTACCCTGATTAAACTATCCTTTTCTTTTAAGAATCAAGACCATCCTTTAGCATCCAATAATATTCAAACACAAACTATTTTTTGGTTCTGTTATCCTTTGGAACTTATGAAGTACAAACATTAAGATCATAAAAGCATAGAGGAATGAATGCATGGAGAAACTGATCAAAATCACACTCCAAATATGTCGATAAAATTACCCAAGTAGTTGCTAAACCAAAACATCGATGATGCCAGATGTCACAGGATTAACCCTGGTGAGCTGAATATACTTTGTCAAAGATGTTAGGAATCAACGTCTTTTTTGAGTGGAAAACAAGAATTTTGATCTTGCTTTCCATTAAACAGATGCTAGAGATCATCAGGTTCATAATAGAAATCTGCTAAGAAGGCAGGCTTGGCTTTAACCGAATGACACTGAAGGGTCAAGCAAGAGCCGCTGCTTCCGTAAGAATTACTCTTCTCCCAGAACTGCACTGAGGCCAAAGTAAATGAATGTAAGGAAGAACTACTGTGCCTCAAAGAGTGCATTCTTTAAATGTTTATTTTCAGCTGTACAATATTAAGATAAAAGAAATATTATTTAAAACCCATTAGACACCATGACACCACAGACCAAGAATATTTGACACTATGTGGGGGTGGGGGCGGGGGCAGAGCAGGGGAGAGCGATGGGGGGAAATGGAGACAACTACAACTGAAGAACAATACAAAATTTAGAGCAATAAATAATTAATGAAATTGTGGGGAAAAAAGTTGAGTCAACATTACTTCTTACATAGACAGAGAACTTTATCCAAAAAGATAAAAATAAATCAAACATAAATGATATCTTCTTAGGAATATATTTTGTTTCCCTAATGTTAGCCTTTTTAAAGCATCCTCATCTCCTGTCACTTTATGTACAAGGATATGTTAAAGTAGACACGGTGTTCCCCAGGTGAGATGAGGAAAATAAGTAAAAAGTGCTCAAGGACTCTCACTGACATAACAGTAATGAGGTAGAACTACAGATAAAATTGGGGAAGGGATGCCAGATCCACCCCACTCTGCCTTTCAAAATAACCTGCTGCTTGGAGGCGAAGAGAAAAACATTAACAATCTTAAAAGAGGACTCCATTAATCAAAAGTCATAACCATAGCTAAGCTCCTCTGTGATGCTTGTAAATCAAATATAATTTTGTGCTAAACTTGCACAGATTGGTAGTATGTTTCTGTCTGTGTCTGAACTTCTAATACGAATAACCAATTCTCTAAATTACTAAACTTTTAGACACTTAGTCTCATCAGTAATTCTGGCCATTCTAGAGATGATGTCTAAAAATCAAAAGCACAGGAAATACAGGAAATGGAAGCGTAGGTTCACAACGAGACATCAAATTTCTGAAGTCCAATCAGTGGAGTGCTTTGCATTTGCAGAGAGAAACACACAAAGCAACATTCTGAAAAGAAATTCCACTTCTCTGGAAAGAACACAGAAGTCTAGGGGTAAGGCTAATTTTATATATGCACATGGGTACATAATACACATCTGTGTGCATGCACTTGCACAGGCTCCTGTAGAGTTTCAATGATTTCTTCTAACTTGGGGTTTGATTTACACAACTATAACATAGCAATCATTTTGTATGAAGAAATCAAGACGTACTATATTTTATAAAAATGCACATTGCCAGTACAACGTTGAGTTTATTAAAAGAAAGTGTCTCAGGAGACCTTGGAATCACACGTTATTTGATTAAGTAATAAATGAAATCAGTCACAAATGGCATCATGCCTATTTCATGTGGAAAACATTATTAAAGCAATATAGGTTTAAAATAAATACCTTCTCCACCCTCCCCAAAATGGGGACACACACACACACACACACACACACAATGAGCAAGTTCACTACAATAAAACTCCAGAGGGGAAAATGCAAGAGATTTGAGGAGTTGGACTCCATTGGTAAATTACTTTCTCAGGGAAATAAAAACTACCCCTTGCATCAAACTGAAAAAAAAAAAAACCCACTAAAACTTTGCAATTTTATGACCCAAAGTTGCAATTATCTTTCATACTTCCTCAAGATGTTATCAGTGAGCCTTACAAGCAGAAAAATTATTGACCAGGCATCCATGTCAATAAATGTAAGTACTAAAAATATTTACAGAGAAAATCTTAGAGAATACAAGTTCTTAGAGAAGAGAAAGTGTTAGAAATAAAAGAAATAGCTTTAGGATAGTATCTTATTAATATTTTTGGCTTCAATGTGTGGGGACTCCAGAATCCTTCACCATGTAAGCACAACATAACAAAATAGCATCCATGATAACAACCAAACTTATTAAAACATTCAAAATCTGTTCTGTCATTTTAATGGACATTTGGGTTAAGTCTGATAATGGAAGATATCTATTGGCTGCTAGAATTATAAATCTGCAAAACTTACCATTTTAAAAAAGCTCTGTTTATGGGAGATTTGCCATTATTTTTTTTAAATTTGCTCGGATTTTATTTTTCCCTTTCCAAATGGTTTCCTGAGCCCAAAGGTTTCTACACTGGAGTCATATATAAGACTGCCTCAGGGCGAACTCTTCATTTGACAACCCATCAACCCCCACTCCAAGGAAAAAAGATAGAAAATATCCATTCCTATGAAGTAGTCAGAATTAAATTGCTAGTTCGAGACGCCCCTACTAGTTCCCCAAGTGTTCTCTCTCTATTAAGGTCTGTGACCTTAAAGACAGGGGTGTTTTAGGGTGCTGCTGACAATACCAGCATCTCACTTACTTCCTTGGGGTGACGCATCCCTCCCTCCAAGTCTCTACCCCCTCCCCATTTTCCCTCTCACCTTGGCCCAGTTTATGACTTCGTAACACTGTGGAACATTTAAATCAAGGTAAGTTGGCATTTAAATGAATTCATGCACGTTAAACACGTCGATGGAGTTAAAAACGTTTCATGAATGTGAATATCAAGAAGCTATGCATCATAGCAGAACCATCTGAAAATACACACGCTCCACGGCTTGAAACAGATAAAAATGATCACCGGAGGGGTCAGGCACAGGCTATATGACTGTCAATAAAATATAGACGGTCGGTCCTTACCTGCTTCACTGCACGATGACAAACACATCGACAAGGCACACCACAGGAGAGGTCCCTGGAACCCGAGTCATCTGCCTTCCAAGCTACTGTGACAGCGTTAAAACCTGGTGCTTGTCTCTTTGCTTCCGTACATTTGAATGGCTAGGATACTCGTAAGCAATGGTAGGGTTATTTGGCAACCCTGGTCGCCTCTCCCTCTTTGCACGCCTCGGGCTGGTGGCTCACGCAGCTGGAACGTTGCATGTCCTCTCCGGACCCAGAGCCTCCCCAGCGTTTCCCTGCCGGGTTCCCATTGGAAGGAGGTCCCTGCTCCAACGGGCTGACCACGTTCTCGACCTGGTGCCAAGGAAAATGCTCTCTGGTTCAACTCTCCGGGACTAGGGGATTGGGCGTCAGAGCCCGAAACCGGGTTGCCGAACCAGCAGTAACCAGTGGCCAGAAGGCACCACCCACTCTCGGGTGGACGCCGCCGGAGGCCAGGGCTCCAGTCCCAGATGCGCCTGCCTCTCACCCCGGATGCGCCAGGAAAAGGGAAACGTAAAAATAAAAGCCCAGCTGAAAAGTGGGTATCCTATAAGCCGAAGGACCCCCAAACCTCACTCTTGGCTTTGAACCTCAGCCTCAGGGTCCAAGCTCCAGCTCCAAGCGGAAATCAGCTCCCCCATCCCACAGCCCTCCAGAGAGCTGCCAGCTGGGGAAGGGAGGAGGAAATGGTCAGCAGTACTTTAACCCAGAGCCTGAGAAGTCACTTAGGAATGCTAAACCCAACCAAGCACGTCTGCGGACAGTGGCTATTCGGGTTTTACAAATCAGGCAGGCTAAGGAGCCCTCATGAATTCATCTTAGGGGCAGCTCATTAAAAATTAATTAATTAATTAATTAGCACCAGCGCAGAAAGGGCTTTGATACGAGATGCCCGAGCTCCCAAGTGTGTTCTCTGGCACAGCAACGTGGTTTCTGCTCAAGTGCAGCCAGAGGAAGGCTGGAAATGGAGCATTCAAGCAAGGATGAGCCCCCCCCCCCCCATTGGCGCGCCCCGCGCTCCGGGGCTGCAAAAGCCCACAGCAGGCAGCGTTCGCTGCAGGGCTGAGTGCAGAGCCTGCGCCAGCGGGTAGGAGCGAGGGGCACAGTCCCCACCCACGCGGGTCAGTCGCACACCCAGCCCCAAGCCCGGGGCCAGCCAGTCAACGGGGCACCTGGACCTCCGCGCTCCCTGAACCCAGGTGGCTTCGGCGTTGCCAGGGGCTGCAGACAACCTCCAGGCACATTCGCCTGTTGCTAGTCCTCGGGTTAAAACGTCTTTGGCTGCGGGAGCCTCTCAGATGGGCATGTCCCCTCCCCAGGCCTGAGGGTGAGGTTATAATCCAGCAAAACGCACTTACCCACACACCACACGCTAGCGCCTTTCTGAAGAAGACCAGCTGAAGGAGGGATCTGACTGCACCGAAAGTTGGTTCTCCTCCCTCCACCCTGCGCAACAGCAGCCGTCCTCCAAAGAGGAGGTTTCAACGGGAGAATTGCGCTAAGCCCTGGTTTCTTCAACTGAAGTCAGGGGCGCTGATGGCACTTGTCAGGACGGAGGGACGACCAAGCAGGGAAGGGAAGTAGGCAGAAACTAGTGCGGGGTGAGGGGTACCAGGTGGGGCGGGCGGTCTCAGCCCGGTTCTCCCGGTGGGAGCCCAGGGGAAAGCCCTCGGATCCCGCGGCTGGGGGATGGGCTAAGGCCGGAACGCGAGCTTTGAGGTCTGGAAGCTAACAGGGTTTCTGAATTTAAAAAGCATTTACTTGGGTTGTCGCGTCAGCCATCAGTGACGACGGGAATAGTTCTTTCCGAGAATTTCATATATAGAGAAGGAAATTAAAAAAAAGCTTGAACAATAGGTTCTCATCTCTATTCATCCCAATAGAGAGAAATGTTGCAGAAACCAGAAACTTGTTCTCGCGGGGGGGGGGGGGAGGCGGTCTCAGAGGAAAACCATCAAACCTCAGTATTCCTCAGAGATTACTTATACATGCGGGTTTGGCCTTTAATGAATACGATGTCTTTATCATTATGTGAAGTTAAAGCTAAGATTTAAAATGTTTCCCAACACACTTAAAGGGGAAGCGATCATCCTAACTGTCCGTTTAGCCCACAGAAAATGTTCATGAAAGGAAAAGAACACTGACATGTTAACATACTTATTAAAAATTGAGTCTTGGGGCTGAACATGCGTGGCGTGAGGCAACTGCATTTTTCATATAAAGTCTGTCCCTGAATTTCAATGTACTAGACCTGAGATAATCAATGCTTTCTTCAGATAGCGCTTCACCTCTGAAGTGAGCCCGCTGCCCAATTAACTGTTCACCAGCTAAATTCACAAAATCAGGAATGTGCTCCCAGATACCATGCCCACATTGAAGCTCAGTGCCCACAGTAACAAAGTGCCCGTACATGATGTGCGATGTTGTCGGGGGGGGAAAAAATGGTGCACTGACAAGTCACACTCCTCCCCAGACCGCGGCTCTCCGTGCACACTGTTCCGCCAACTGGTAAACACACACTTCGCACAAGTCCTCCCTCAGTCACCTCCTGGCTGGCAGGGACTGACACTGACCTGAACAACCTCCCGATGACCAGTGGCCAGCCAGCTCTCCCAGACCCTGGGATTGTCAGAAGGTCTCTTTTAAGCTCACTCTTAGATAAGCATACAATTTGACCTTTCAAATTGGTGCCAGAATATATGCCAGGACTGGGGGGGGGGCAGCGGGAGGGGCACTATTTCCTATGGCCTATGATAGAAATGACAGAAACAAACAGAATTTACCAGACGACGAGGAGATTCACCACATGGGATGGAGATCAGTGCAACAGCAACTGACACGCTCATTAGACAGGGTCACACAGATCTTTGAGTTCTGAAAGTCACAGCGATGTCTTAAAAAGCGGCACTTTTGAAGCAAGCACAGCTTAGGGAAAACAACAGCAGCAATAAGTTTCTAATAAACGGGTAAAGAGCGGAACTTACCAGAGGACATTTCAGGAAGCGAGATGACAGGGAGAGGAAACACGTCCAGAATTCACACAGAGACTCCATGATCTCCCCAGTCAAGGTAAAGTGACGAGCTGCAGGGTGGTGGGACTTTGAAATAAGCAGCGGTTCCTGGTGGCATGTAACCAAGTAAAAAGCAGTTACACGGAGAGCCAAGAACCCCGGAGGAAGGAAAGCAAAATGTGGAAGAGGTGCCTTTTATTTGGGGAGGAGTGGGGGTGGAAGGGGACTTATATACGATGATCCTTAGGTGGTCAAAATGCAAATTTGCGGACAGTGGCGGGGGCGGGGGGGG